>JAJJWW010000188.1:305084-348463 GCA_023531295.1 Papaver armeniacum
TACAGATTGAAGAGTCTACTTTACCCATTTTTATTGGTTAATTTACATTAGTTATCAAGAGAGACTGATCTTAAAAGAGGGTAGTTTCGTCAAATCAGTTGTTAACTAGGGAAAAGTCAAACCCGTTGACCGCTCCTTGATCTAATGTGATTTTGTGCACGTCCTCTGACGAATGTTCACGTGCCATCCCAATCTTATCATTAGATTTAGTTTTGGTATTTACGCCAAGAGAGAGACGAAATTCTTAACAAGTGTAACAGGTGAATTAATCATCAATTACTTCACGCCAATCAAGCAAAATTTATTTAATGGAGTGTGTTCAAAACTGGATTCCTGAATTTTAAACTTCTCGAAAACTAGCTAGAAATTGAAATGAAATGAGAAAAATGATTTCATTCAACAGTAAAGTTGTCCGTAATAGTTGTTTAGTAATTGAAGATCTAATTAGAATTTTCCCCTCAGTCTTTTTCAGTTTTATTTTTAAGTACATAATAGAAAACTAAAAGCACACTCAAACTTCTTGGAAGTTTCGAAATTTCTGGGTACTTTTCAATCTGAAAGACCGAGCTTGAAAATGGGGGTTTTACTATGAGAATATAAAGTAGAAAGTATTAGAATATATGCTACGTAGCCACCGAGCGGTATCGAAATGGTCAGACACATGCAAAGAAGATATATAATACCAAGTTATTATTATGTAATCTAGCTCATGTATTCTAGCTAGATGAATCTGACCTAGTCAAGATAGTTTGTTATGGTCTAGGGTTTTTTTTTTATCATATCATCATATATATATATATAAGAATCATAAATGTAGTTGTAAATTTATCTCAATGAGTTAGAGATCTCTAATACAGTTCACCTCTGTAAGGTTTATCCGTGGATGTAGGTCGAATTGACCAAACCACGTTATATCTTTTGTCTTCACCGTTTCTCTCTGTTATTATACCAATCATATTTTATGATGGTAAAGAGCAGGAAAAGATCCATCGCTTTCGCTATCTTTTTTCTCTATATCAATGATGTTATTTTTTTTTTATCAGTTAAACATCATTCTGATTGAGATCTATTAGGGTCAACATGTTGAGATAAGTTATCACTGTTTTCCCTAAAAAAATTTTATAACATCATCATAGTTTTATGATCATGTTTGCTTCCGATTTTTAATTAGCTGAAATCCTATTTTACAACTCTTTTTTACTAATCTTCAATTATAATAATGACTTATTGAACTACGTTATTTTTGTCTCTTAAGTCGTTTGTCGAAATCATTTTAGTTATATATATTATTTCCTTAAATCAAATCCATTTTTATAATACTCCCTCCATTTTTGGAAAAGAGATACTTTCATTTTTTCATTCTAACCTAAAAATAGGACAAATTGAAAAAGTGAAAGTATCTCTTTTCCAGACACAGGGGTAATATGTTCTTATTTGTATCATCTTATCAAGATTTTCATGTTCCACAATCTACACTTTACCTGTGAGCATGTTGATACCATTAATCCTTCAGTTAGATGATGATCCAAGCTTATCTAACCAAATATAATAGTTTTAATTATTGGAGAGAATGAGTTTTAATAAAGAAGGTTTCTTGGTCTTAGTGTGGTTTGATCTAATGACCTAAGGGATCATTTTGTGAGTGAATCAAATGATCCTTTAGTCCCACATTATGGAAAACTAAAGAGGAGTTCCACTATATAACCATTTTCTTATGGATATATTGACAAACGAGGGTAGAGCGGGTGGGAAATGATACATTCCCAACCCATGCAATACATGTATATACCATGCACCAAGGCTTGTGTTTACTTGAAATTATTTTTGCAAGTTTTTTATTTCGGAAATTAATCCAGAAATAATTTATTTAAGAGTTTTATTTGTAGGAAAAAAAAATTCTTCGTGTTTTAATTGTTTTACAAGAAAAAAACTCATTTTAGAAGAAAACCTAAACCTAACTTGATTCTCAAGTTAGTTCTCCTATAAATACAACTCGAAAATCTCTTTTCAACTTACACCAGAAGCGACTAGTACTTTCTAGTCTTCTTTTCATCATATTCTTGCTTTATTTTGCGTGGCGTGTTCACTTCTAATCGTTGTTGCTAAGTTCAAGATTGGGTAACTTGCGTTGCACTAACCCATGTTATATCGGGCAGTCTTATCTGGACACATCTTCGTACGTTGGGGTTTACCATTGCTCATCTTGATTATACCCGCGAACTAATGTGTTAAAGACAACTTGTTGAACCTGCAAAGTTGAAAAAGGTCACAATA
Organism: Papaver armeniacum; assembly: GCA_023531295.1. Taxonomy (NCBI): domain Eukaryota; kingdom Viridiplantae; phylum Streptophyta; class Magnoliopsida; order Ranunculales; family Papaveraceae; genus Papaver; species Papaver armeniacum. The sequence continues at coordinate 307,359 of JAJJWW010000188.1, forward strand.
ACAATCGTAACTTGAAACATGCTCCTCACAAGAAAGGTACATTTCGTAAACCAGAGTCTAACATTATTAAAACTAAGGGTCCTTGTTGGGTGTGTGGAAATACTGGACATATAAGAAGTATAATGCTAACTTGGTTTAGAAGAACAAAGACTAGTTTTCTGTTATGGTGTCTGAAGTTAATTTAGTAACCAATGTGATGGACTGGTGGGTAGACTCTAGAGATACCAAGCATGTCTGTGGGAACAGAGACTTGTTCACCTCCTATTAGAAGGCAAGGGAAGGCGAGAAACTCAATATGGGTTGTTAGCGCACCGCTCAGTCGAACTCGCAAGTGTTGCTATCTCAAGCTTGTTGTCAAGTTTAGTTGCCAAAACTATAAGTCTTGATTTCTAGTCTACTTATAGCTAAGTCTCGGAATAGGATAGAAAGTGTAGTTGAGATCTAGACTCCATGGCGATCATCATACAAAGACGAAGAACTACTCAAGGAACTGGTGGAACTTCATCGACTAAAAAGTATGTGGAGACTTGAACTTATCTATCACTCAAAAATCTATCTACTCTATCTCCTATCTTGAGACAAAAGTCGTATTGCTATATAGACTATGATTATACACATTTGTTATTTCGAGTCGAGTTTATCTCGCTTATCTATTTCTCGAAATATGTGTTGGTAAGATCTCTCTTTGGCCAAGTTCATCTTTACTAGTGACGAAAGTCATATTAGTTTCAATTACTTGAAAACCGATTTGACGAAAAATAGTTTGTGAACAAAAACTATATAACGTCCTCTAAGAATGTTTCAATGATTGAAATGAGAGTTTAGAATATATAACCTTGAATGGATATAAACATTGTGTGATAACTCATACGTGTGTAAGTCCTTATTCCATGAACCAAAGTATGCGTACTTTGTTGCTCAGGAAAACTGGAACTAAAGTACGCGTACCAGTACGCGCACTGTCGGAAGTTCACGTCTCGTGAAATTCTGCTGGAGTTTGTGAACTGAAAACAAACTTATTCCGTGTACTTAAGTCCGCGTACCGCTATGCGTACTTAAGTGGGTTATTTTATAAAAACGGTTATTCGTGAACTTAAACTTATATAAACTAAGGAATGCATATTTGCAAACCGTGGATATAAAGTTCATGAATTGATTCGAGTGAATCAAATCGTTTTGCTTCAATTGTGTCTTATATACTTCTATGAGATCTAAGCAATTGAACAACTCTCTAACTAGTTCTCTTGAGTCATTTGAACTAGTTCTAATTAAGATGAATATGGTTGATATGAAAGTGCTCATATGGATAACCATTTGGTTAACTACTGTAACTATTAATTTTTCCATAGTCTACGTGATATGAACAGCTCAGAGAATCCGATACTAAGTAGTATGGATACCTCAGTTGAACTGATATTGTTGAGTAGTAAAAGGTACGTTCGTAATGAGATATGCCCAGAAGATCATATACTAAGTAAGTAAAGATACTTCGATAGAGCAGATGCTAAGAAAACAATGGTATCTCTGTAAAACAGAGACGAGTAAGCAAATAAGCTAAATAAAGAGATATCTCAGATGAATAAATAACTCAAAAAACAGAGATAACTCAGAGAACAAAGATAACTCAGAAAGCAGAGATAACTCATAGAACAGAGATAACTCAGTAACTAAATAGTTAAGTAAGAACATAATGTAAGTGCAACTAAGTTAATAAATCACACAAGAGATTACGTGGTTCGGTTAATCTTAACCTACGTCCACGGGTAAAGATGATAAGTTTATTATTGATCTTGTTACATTTGGGTAAAAGAACTCCATTAAAAAGTATGAAGCTCTAGTAAATAAGAGAGAAAGTAGAGAGATTAGTCTTTTCTCTAATCCTAGCTCACCCAAAAAGTCCCCTTCTTTGTTGGTGAAGCTTGGTATTTATAGCCTCTTCTTCTCCAGATATATCTTTGTTGTCTTTGGGTCCATCATATCCTGATATATCTTCTGTACCAATGGTACCTTCGTTCACCGCAAGCTTTATCCAATCGGACTCTGCCACCTCAGCTGACCCATGTTCCTTTGGGAACTACCCAGCCTTAGTACAAATTGTACCTTCGTTGGCCGCCCACCATCTCCAATCAGACGATGCCACCTTAGCTTCCCCCACTTGCCATCGTGAACTGCGAATCCTCCGTACAAGTTGTACCTTCATTGGCTGCGTACCTTCGCCAGTCAGAGGATGCCACGTACGCTGAGCTCTGGTGTTTGACGAATGCGCCTTTGTACTAAAATTTGTGCATACTGCTCAGCTACCTCTGACAGACAGACACACCCATGTGCCTATACTACAACCTATTGCTTAATAATTAAGCAATCTTGGTAGTGATTTGGTGTACTCCGTTGTAGCGTACTTTGATACTCCAACCTTTAACATTGCGCCATACGTTGATATAGATAACTTGATAACTTAGCATCTTAAGGAGAGATGTAGTGTGCGTTGTTGTAACATAATAATTTGCCCCACCTTTAATATTGTGCCACGTGGCACGGTAGATTTTTGGTATCTACAACTACTGTTGTACCAACTAAGTGTACATATTTGGGTATGGTTACACAAACCTAAATAACGTGCATTTCATTTGTGTGTAACAAGCTAAGTTCAATCTAACGGTTAAAAGATATTAGCTTGAATCTAATCAGGTTTTCATCTAATGGTGAATATTGAATGCTTTGTTACCAAGGTAACTTAGATTGCAAACCCTGATTTGAAATGAAAGACTATATAAAGGAGAACTCTAGCAACTGGGAAACCTAATCCACACACCTTCTGTGTGATACTAGTTGTATTATCTAGAGTCGATTCTACTTTAACCTTAGGTTTCTATCGAGACCCTGTAGGTTAACGACTTAAAGACTTCATTGGGATTGTGAAGTCAGACCCAACTATTTTCTTTGTAGTTGCGTGATCTGATCTTGCTGTTTCTATCGTATTAAGTACAATCGTAAGATTGGCTTGAGATTGATTTCTACGATAGGCAAGATATAAAAAAAGTCACAAACATCTTCGTCTCTTTATTTGTGATTCTGCAATATCTTCTTTCGCTAGTCGATTAAGATTATTGTGAGGTGATTGATAATTCTAGGATGTTCTTCGGGAATATAAGTTCGGGTTATGAATTGGCTTCTGTTCACCTTGATTTATCAAAAGACGGAACAAAACTGGTAGGTATTTCTATGGGAGATAGATTTATCTATTACCGTAGACTTTTCTTTGTGATGCAGATTTGTTTATTAAAGTCTTCGACTTTGGGTCGTAGCAACTCTTAGTTGTGGGTGAGATCAGCTAAGGGAATCAAGTACGTAGTATCCTGCTGGGATCAGAGACGTAAGGAGTGCAACTGTACCTTGGATCAGTGTGAGATTGATTGGGGTTCAACTACAGTCCATACCGAAGTTAGTTTGTAGTAGGCTAGTTTCTATAGAGGCTTAATATAACGTGTGTTCAATCTGGACTAGGTCCCGGGGTTTTTCTGCATTTGCGGTTTCCTCGTTAACAAAACTTCTGGTGTCTGTGTTATTTTCTTTCTGCATTATATTTTGTTATATAATTAAAATATCACAGGTTGTGCGTTGAATCAATAAATTGGGAAATCCAATTTTGGTTGTTGATTGAAATTGATTGATCCTTGAACATTGGCCTTTGGTACCATTCAAGTGATTTCTCTTGTATTCAATTAGACTCGCAGATTTCTATTTTCTTGAGTAAGTATTGAATCAAGAAAGTGAGATATAACTCTTTGATATACTTTTATTAAGATTGAGTCTGACTGTCTAGTTGATTCTCTTAAAAATATATTGGAGTTTGTCCATACAGATTGCTAAGCTAAATATTGGGTGTGGTTGTTAGAGCCCCGCTTTTTCAATTGGTATCACAACGAGCAAACACTATAAACCTAATAAGTTTGTGTTTGATTGATCCTTAAAAATTTTCCCTATGGGAAATTTCTTTGGAAAACTTGCTCTTGGCATCTGTAACGCAGGCCAGAATTCCTTAAAGATTGTTCGAAAATTATTACAGACAGATCCTCTCGTGTCTCATGACAATCTCTATTCATCTAAGACTTTGGAAAACCTAGATGATGAGAAACACTCTAAAAGAACAATTAAAAAGACAGTAAGATTGAGAAAATGTTCCTTACGCTCAAAGATTTGGAATCTCACTAGATTGAGGATTACTATCGTGATGGATCAATTGACAAAGATCTATTTGGAGCTTTTGTAAGTGTTTTTAGATTCTTCGAAAAACTTAACTTTGTTAAGTCTAAGAATCATTCCGATAAAAGTTCGGCACATGTAATACCATGTAATTAAGGTGTACGAACTAAACTTGGTGTCAACACAAGTAAATTCAATAAGACGGGTTCTCATGTTGTTGACACAGTTTCAAGTTATGGGAAAAACCTTCTTTCTGGTCAAATGAAAAGGAAGTTAGAAAGCTCTAGTAACCCTGATTACCATCATTACTATGATTATATCACTGGGACTGCTCACAAATATCAACCAGGAATAGTGCATGAAAGTCTCTCTGCACATAGTGCCCCTTGGTAACAAGTTTGGCTCTACCCCATGTGTTTATATATCTTGAGATGGGGAAAGAAATGGTTTGATTTGTGTTCAGTTGGGTTAAAAATGTTATTCTGTCCTTCTAGGATTTTCGAATAAGCTTTCTACTGCATCTGTATCCTCTCACAAGTTATGTTGTCACGGGATGCACAACCTTGATGTGCGAACATCAAAGAAAATCACACATTCCTTTTATGGGTCGCGGTTCATAAACGATTCCAAGCCCATTAGTGGGGTATATAAAGAAGAAGTGCGCGTACCTTCTTCTTCATCCCATCAGTCCACGTACGTGAACTTTCGAGGGTTCATGAAATTCCTCCATTAAATTCCTTGGAGGAAAATAAGACAAAGGGGTGTTCAAGGTTCATTCCAAGTAAGTGATTTCCTCTTGTTTTTCTCTTCAGTTTATAGATCTCATGATGAATTCCAAGGTTTCAAAAAGAATTTCAAAAAGTTTGGGTTCTTCTAGCATGAATCTTCCTTTAGACCAAAATTCTCTTAGGATTAGGTTTGTCAATGAATCTTGTCCTAATGTTTTTGAAAGGATTTCATCTAAGGGTTTTATTTTTGAAAAGAAATTGGATTCATCTAGTTGACATAAAGAGGATTTAGTTTGCTTTGAAAAATTCAATTTTGGAAACATCTTTGATGGTCTTGGTCAAGGATTTGATACTCTCACAAGAATTTTCTATGCCAACATTCATGATGTTGATCTCGAAAAAATGGAATTCAAAACCATGATAAATAGAGAAAGTTTTCTTGTTAATAGAGAGTTGATTTCGAAGATTACCAAAATTCCATTGGGTAATGTTCGTCTACTGATGTAGAACATCTCTACACGTTTTCTAGATCATTCTAGATCTTTCTTGTTTGCTAGCCAAGTTAAGTTCTTTTCTGTTTTTAGAGTTTTATTATTTCTTTCTTTAGGTGTTTAGCTATTTTTAGAACTCTTGTCTCTGCCTATATATACAGGCTAGTCTCGTTTAAGTGGAGATACAATTATTGAAGTTATTAAACAACTCTATTACAGAGCATCCAATCTCTTAATTTCTCAACCCAACCTTAATATTTTCATCTGTTTCTCAATCTTTTCTTCACTTCTCAACACCTGCAATCTCCGTATTGCATTCTTCTAGTTGGTTCGCCATCAATTGGTACCACAACCTTAAATTTTTAGGTCCTATCCTTTAAATCCGATCCTTTTCAACGCTTCCGCACTCAAACCTAAAAAAAAAAAAAAAAAAAAAAAAACTAGTTTTCGTTTCTTTTTCTATCTTCAATGGGAGATCAAGTTACTAGAGATGAAGTTACAAAAATTACAGACAAGTTGGAGAGTCATGATACAACTTTCACAAATATTACCAGTATTTTGAAAGATATTCAAAAAGATATTAAGAAGTTAAACATTAGACTAGAAGTTGCTTGGAATAGAAAAACTTGAAAAAGAAGGTAAATCAAGGTGAGAAATCAAGAAAAATCTGATGTCAAGATAAATCACAAGAAGAAGGGAAAAATTCAAGATCAAGGTATACTTCCAGAGACGGAAAGAAACTTAATGTTTTCTATGCAGAAGGAGCTAAGAAAAACAAACAATATGAAAGAAACGTATATCAACATCACAAAAAGTTTGATAAACCTCAATACAAAGAGTGATGATGATATTGAAGATTATGCAGTAAGAAAAAGGAGCTGAAGGGAGACGTTTTAGAACAAGTCTTAACTCATCGAGTATAAGTTAAAAGCTGACATTCCAACCTTCAGTGGGCGATTCCAGATTGAAGAATTGCTAGACTGGTTTTATGAAGTTGAATTTTTTTTTGATTACATGGATATTCCAGAACGTACCCAAGTTAAGCTCGTAGCTTATAAACTCAAAGGAGGTGCAGCAGCTTGGTGGCTAAAGTTAGTCGAAAATCGAAGAAATTTTGGTAAGAATCCAGTGCGATCTTGGAAAAAGATGAAAGAACTCATTAAGGAAAAAATTTTACCACAAGATTATAGGCAACAACTTTTTATCAAACTTTAATTGTCGACAGGGCGCAAGGTTAGTAGAGGAATATGTATCTGAGTTTTACAACTTAGTTGCTCGTAATGAACTCAAGGAAACTGAAGAACAACAAGTTGCTAGATTTATCGATGGTTTGAATCGATTTATTCAAGAAGGGATGAATCAATCAGTTTATACTATGGCGGAAGCTATTCAAGAAAGGCGGTCAAGGTAGAACGACGTTTTTCCCGTCCTCAAAGATTTTCTTCTTATTTAATTCCAAATTTCAAGGTAACTTTAAAACATCTCCTTCATATAGTAGTTACAATGAAAATTCTTCTTATCAAGATGATACCTCTAGCCGACAAACAATTTCGAACTACCAATTTCACTAATTCTCCCGTGCCAAAGAATCAATCACCTATTCTCCCTACTCCAACGGAATTTCGGTCCTCATGACAAGCTAAGCTCAATCTAATACTTCTCAACCAAGTAATGTTTCCAATACTGCTTTGCAAGTAGAAACCAGGACAACTTTTCCTCCACCGTTAAAGAAAAAATCAATCCCTATGCTAAATTCAGAGGCGAAAAGTGTAACAAATGTCGATGCCTGGTCATACTTCTTCAGAATGTCGTAGAATTCATGGACTTGTACAAGAAGAATCAGAAGAAATGCATAAGTACAACGGTTTAGTTAATGATGAGTTAGCAAAACGAGGAGGAAGAGGATGCGTAATTCGTTGAAGAATTATACAGTTGAACATTTCATGGGTATGATTCGACCCTTGTTACTTACACAACCATCTTTTTCACAAAGAAACAGTATTTTCTAACAAGGTGTTTAATTAATGGGGTTACATGTGATCTCATTATGGATAGTGGCAGCATGGATAACTATATTTCAGCTGAGGTGGTTCAAAAGTTAGGATTACCTATCACTCCACATCCTCAACCATATTCTGTAGGATGGGTCACTAGTTCTTATTCTCAAAAGATTACTGACCAATGCCTGGTGAAATTTTCTCTCAAGGGTTATGAAGATTCTGTTTTGTGTGATGTTATTAATATGTCTGCTGCACATTTATTACTTGGGAGACCTTGGCAGTATGATATGTGTGCAGTTCACAATTGCTTTGAAAACACATATACTTTCTACAAAGATGGTAAGAAGAAGGTATTAGCTCCTTCTCGATCTGCAGCCATTTATAAAGAACATAGTGATGGCAAGACAAGTGCATTAGTAGCTAGTATTGTGAAACAAATGCAGGGGCATACTCTTAGTTCTCATGAAGAATCTAAACCAATGATAATCATTCCGTAAAAGAGTACAACCTTTGGTCACTCAGTTTCATGGTTTGTTTCCTGAAGAACTGCCAAACTCTTTACCTCCTTTAAGAGATTTACAACATCAGATTGACTTCATTCCTGGTGCTTCTCTTCCAAATTGTGCTCATTGTAGACTAAGTCCAAAGGAACACGAGATTTTGCAAGGACAGGTAAACAATTTACTGGAAAAGGGTTTAATCAGGTTAAGTAAAAGCCCTTGTGCTAGTCCAGCTTTCTTGGTTGATAAAAAAGATGGAGGATCGAGAATGTGTATTGATTGCCGAGCTCTCAACAAGATTACTATTCCTTACAGATTCCCCATCCCAAGACTTGATTATTTGATAGATATGCTTGTAGGTTCTAAAGTATTTTCCAAAATTGATCTTCGAAGTGGTTATCACCAGATTCGTATACGCATAGGAGACGAGTGGAAAACAGCTTTTAAAACTCGAGAAGGACTATATGAGTGGTTAGTGATGCCGTTTGGACTTTCAAATGCACCGAGTACCTTCATGAGATTGATGAACCAAGTCTTACAACCTTTTCTTGGAAAGTTTATCATTGTCTACTTCGATGATATCCTAATATACAGCCATGACGAAGAAGAGCATCTCGATCATTTAAATCAGGTATTTCAAGCTCTTCAAGATAATGCACTCTATGTGAATTTAAAGAAGTGTAGCTTTTTATCAAAATCGTAACCTTTCTAGGATATATTATATCCGATCAAGGGATTTGTTGACGATTCTAAAATTAAAGCTATCTCTCGACCGGCCTACTCCAACATGCATTAAAGATGTCCGCAGTTTTCATGGGTTGGCATCTTTTTATCGACGTTTTATTCGCAATTTTAGCTCTATAGATGCTGGAGTAACCGATTGTTTAAAGCATGAGAAATTCCAATGGATTTGAAGAAGCCGATAGGAGTTTTAATCTTCTTAAAGAAAAATTGTGCAAGCACACCAAGACTTGCAATGCCAGACTTTTCCAAAACATTTGAAGTTGATTGTGATGCATCCGTAGTTGGAATTGGAGCCGTTTTGTCTCGTAATGATCATCATATTGCTTTCCACGGTGAAAAAAATTCTAAGCTAGGCGAAAATGGTCCACTTATGAGCTTGAACTATATGCTCTTGTTCAAGCATTGAAGCATTGGCATCCTTATTTGGTACATAATGAGTTTGTTGTCAACACCGACAATCAAGCCTTGAAGTTTCGCAAACTTCTTCTAAAGTGAATCGAATGCATGATAGGTGGCTTTCCACCATAAATCAAGATACTTTCTCTATTAAACATAAGAGTGGAAAATTGAATCAAGTGGTGATGCTTTGAGTAGACGTGCTCATTTTCTTGTTACTCTTCGCAGTGAAAGTGTGGCTTTTGATTACATCAAAGATTTATACGTAGATGATGAAGATTTCAAGACAATATGGGAGCAATGTGGGAAAAAGTCTCATCGGGATTGATGATTATCTTATTCAAGAAGGATTTCTTTTTAAAGGTATTCGTCTTTGTATTCGAAAGGTTCTTTGAGGCAATATCTTATCCATGAACCGCATGGTAGTGGCCTTGGCGGTCATTTTGGTCGTGACAAAACAATTATATTACTTGAAGAACGATATTATTGGCCTTCTTTAAAAAGAGACGTACAAAAATTCGTTCAAAAGTGTATGATTTGTCGGCGTTCTAAAGGTACTATTCAAAACACCGGTTTATATACTCCTTTGCCTGGTCCCTGATGCTCCATGGGTGGACATAAGTATGGATTTCATTCTGGGTTTACCTCGTACTTCTAAAGGCAATGATTCTGTCATGGTGGTAGTTGATAGATATTCTAAGATGGCACATTTTGTAGCTTGCAAGAAGACCACCGATGCTTCAAATGTAGCTTTCTTATTTTTCAAGGAGATAGTTCTGTCCGCATGGAGTACCAAAATCTATCACTTCGATCGTGATACTAAGTTTCTTAGTTACTTCGGAAGTCCTTATGGATGAGGCTAGGAACTAAATTACAAAGACAAAGATTACTCACGCATCCCCAAACCGATGGATGATCAAGTCGTCAACGATCATTAGGCAATTTAATTCGTGCCAAGATTCTTTGAATCGCATTTAAAAGCGTGGGGAAACGTTCCTTCCTCACATGGAATTTGCATTCAATACATCTGTGAACCGTTCTACAGGTAAATCTCCTTTTGCTATCGTATATTCTAAGGTACCCAATCATATTCTGGATTTGGTTGTGTTACCAAAACCTGGAAAGTCTCATGCTAAGGCTGATCAGTTGGTCGATCAAGCGTCTCAACTTCATCATGACGTCAAAGCAAAGTTAGAAGACTCCAATACTAAGTACAAGACAAATGTTGATCAACACGACGTCTTAAAACTTTTAACGAAGGCGATTTGGTGATGATACATCTAAGAAAAGAGAGATTTCAGTTGGCACTTACAACAAAACTAAAATGAAGTAGTATGGGCCGTTCAAAGTTTTAAAGAAGATAAGTGACAATGCATATGTTATAGATCTTCCATCTAGTTGGAATATTTCTAACATCTTCAACGTACAAGAGATTTTCACTTTTTATGACGAAACTGAGGATGTTTTGGGTTCAACTTGAGGACAAGTTGTTTTTCAAGAAGGAGGGACTGATGTAGAACATCTCTACACGTTTTCTAGATCATTCTAGATCTTTCTTGTTTGCTAGCCAAGTTTAGTTCTTTTCTGTTTTTAGAGTTTTATTATTTCTTTCTTTAGGTGTTTAGCTATTTTTAGAACTCTTGTATCTGCCTATATATACAGGCTAGTATCGTTTAAGTGGAGATACAATTATTGAAGTTATTAAACAACTCTATTACAGAGCATCCAATCTCTTAATTTCTCAACCCAACCTTAATATTTTCATCTGTTTCTCAATCTTTTCTTCACTTCTCAACACCTGCAATCTCCGTATTGCATTCTTCTAGTTGGTTCGCCATCATCTACCTAGGCCAAGTGATGAACGACCATCGTATGGAGACATCTCTCATGGTATTTGTGGTAAGAAGGTTGCTTGGAATGAAGGAAAGTTTTATACTAATGTTCTTAGTGTTTCCTTGATGGCTTTCGAAAACTCGGTATCTCTAATCTTTGTCCCTCCACAATTGAGAATTCTCAGTGGAGTCGTGAGTTTGCGGAATTGGTCACTTTCCTTGAATTGGGTACTCCAAGTCTCGATGTTTGTGGTTTCATCATTTTTACAAATAACTTCGATGACTTCATCCAACAAGATTTTAGGATTCCGTTGCTTGATTAGTCGAATTTGCCGTGAACTTGGTTTTGATCCAATTGGAAATTCCCTTGGAGCTCCCAAACCTGTTCGTCCTTGTACTTTCAAACGTATAATGGAGAATGTGTGCAAAAGACAAAGAGATGATTCCCTTGACGGTTCTTATTATCCTACCACCTTGAGTCTTCTTCAAAAAATTCACAAGGGTGTGTGTAAGGTCAATTCAAGGGTGAATTGCGTGCAAGAACAATTGCCGTTGGTTGCAACTAATTTCCCGAGATCAAGGAAGATTTGAACATGATTCAAGCTTCTTGGATTGTTTCCGATGATGAAGATGATAAGTAGATTTTTTAGCTTGTTGATTTTATAACATCTAGTAAATCTTCTGATGAGAATTTTATTTCTTGTTTTTTTAAGAAGAATAACTAGAGTTTGGAATAAACGCGAAATTGGGGGATATAAAAAGGAATTTGGGGATATTGATTACTTCTCCCAACCCATGGTGTCTGCTAAGGGGTGGTTTTGGGGTGCAAAAATACTAAAATGTCCTCCCTTCAAAATAAAAATCAAAAAACTTAAAATAAAAAAACAAAATCATATCCCCCATTTCCAGCTCCACTTTTTATTAATCTCTTTCAGGGTTAGAGCTTTGAAACCCAAATATTCCCCATTCCCTTTCAAATTCTAAACTCTCCCCACTCTCTTTCAAATTCTCTTCTCCTTCTCTGCCGGCTCCTCACTTTGGAAATTATTTTTTTTTTAATTCGGAAGTGATGAAGATCATGCTACAAGTGATGAAGACCATGCCGGAATTGATGAAGACCATGCTGGAAACTGGTGCCGTCATGGTTGGTAACTAACATTCAATGCCGTAACTAAGTACCGGCATGCTCAATAGAAATCTATCAATGCCGGTAGTCAAGTGAAAAAAATTCAACTTTATGGATACTTTACATCATGTGCCGGCATAAAAATTAAAGCAACATACTATGCCGGAAACCGGTCTTAAGATGCTCGAGAATTAACTAATTATACCTAAGTGGACTAATTAAAACCAGAAAAAATTCAAAACAAAATATTTTTTTACATCGCCGGAAGTGATGAAGACCATGCCGGAATTGGTGAAGAACCATGCCGGAAATGGTGCCGGCATGGTTCTTCACTAAAATTCAATGTCGTAACTGAGTGCCGGCATGCTCGATAGGAATCTATCAATGCCGGTAGTCAAATGAAAAAATTGAAGTTTCGGATACTTTTCATCATGTTCCTAAAAGATAGAAATTTAAGCAAAAAACCATGCCCTAAGTAGTTCCTCCGGGGACTCCGTGCACGAGACCGTGCAATCCATGATGCGACATATATGCGAAATTCTCTATCTCTCCAAGGTTCAGCGCCAAGATATTTTCGCAGCTCTCAATCGTGTTGTATCCGGCAAACGTCTTTTTCTCCCCTCGGAATCCACGCCAAGGGCCCAAGCTTCCCAAACAAGCGAAGTGGAGAACTGGGGACTGCTGACCACGTCCCGTTTAAGAGGTACTGAACTTGACGACACGCTCATCGACACGACCTCTGACCACAACATCATCACTTTCAAGACACTAAAGGCAGCCTGATTTACAAAGCAAGACGCTACCTATTTCCCGTCTGTGATTAAGAGCTTGAAAGGAGAGGCTTTGAACGTGCATGGCTACATCAACCTAGAGATCGAGATAGGAGACGCTATAACGCACAATAAGTTCCACATCGTCAAAGAACTAGATCATGACATGATTTTGGGACGCTTATGGGCACTCGACAACAAGGCAAAACTGGGGCATACACCCCGCCGACATCCCCGCCCGAAGGGATTCCCAAAGAAATCGTCCCACGGGTTATCACATCAACGAGCTATTGAAGGAACCCAAGCGTCCGAAGAGGACCCGTTGGCGCTAGCCCATGATTTTCAAATGCAAGTAAGTCCGACCGAGCAACCTTTTCGCAACCGACCTTTTCTTTCCCCATTTCGTCATGGGGACTCCGGCGCAACAACCGGCATGAACTGTCAAAAATGTGAATGGGGAGCTGGACCATTCGAACACTTTGCAAGAAGCTTGGAAGCTTCGGCGAAACCAACGAAGCCAAGGCTCAAATGGTTACACGACGTCTCGAACCCGTTTTCAATCGGAGATATAGTGATTAAGGAAGGCTCGTTTCAAGTTGGGAGGATGACAGTAAAGATGGATTCGCCCGAGGAAGGTGAAGGCGAGCTATACCTGGTTGTGGATACCCTTTTGGGAGGATATTGCAAGCTCATCAATATCGACACACCTGAAGGCGTGATAGTTCACTCGCGATGGCTCAAGGAATCCAATCCCTAAAATGATGTATTTCCCAATCACTCCCCTTTTCAGTACTTCCTTTGAATCATTCCTCTTAATAGTTGTACTTCCCCAGGATGAATACACCGTTTGTATTTCTTTTTCCCTGGAGATCTACCCTTTTGTCAAAAAAATAAAAATAAAAAAAATAAATATATCTCTTCCCGAGCGAATCCTTCAGATATCAGAGAAATACATCGAAGAACCTTAAAACCATTGCAGATCCATCATACCACAACCCCTTTCAAAAACATATATATATGAAGCAAAAGGTTTACTGATGAAGAAGAAGGGAAAGATGTGTTTACAAAAAAAAAAAAAAGAGAAGGGAAAAACATCAAGGAACTAAACAGCTAACAGAAAAAACAAAAGGAGGAACTAGCCCTCGAAGGACGAAGCGCAAGTCTCTTCGGGCAAAGCTATCTTCAAGCATTTCCCCAAAGAATCCTTTCGGGCAACAAAGGTTCCACTCAATGGCTTTAGCAGCGGCAACCTTAACATCCCATCCCGAAGCAGACCCACAGCAGAAGAAGCAGTTGTCCTCCCGACGACTATTCCAAAGATACGCCACCATGACGCTCCCGTATCATCAATAACACCTTTGGCATCAACTTCAAAGGTTGTCTCGCTCCTATCATACGCTCTTTCGAAAGTTTTCTCATTAACGCTTCAAGAAAGTTTGTTGATTCATCCACATCAAAATCGAGAACCATGGCGTTCTCCTCCGCGTCCACCGAACCCAAGAGGGTCCGAACATGCACTCGTTCTTCGTGGGGATAGATGGGAGGGAGGTCCTTAATAATTTCATTAGCTTCATGGAACAAAGATTCAACCCGACGGATACCTCCTCAAGAGAAGAAGATCGATCTCCGCCGATTCTCAAGTCCTTTCCCAAAAGGTTAAAGGCACGGCCGTCTCTGGAAGATCCCATCATACACTGCAAGAAATGGAAAGATGATCAAATTCCATGCCGGAATTGGTGAAGAACCATGCCGGAAATGGTGCCGGCATGGTTCTTCACTAAAATTCAATGTCGTAACTGAGTGCCGGCATGCTCGATAGGAATCTATCAATGCCGGTAGTCAAATGAAAAAAAATTGAAGTTTCCTGGATACTTTTCATCATGTTCCGGCATAGAAATTTAAGCAAAAACCATGCCGGAAGTAGTTCCGGCATGCTCGAAAATCAGATACCTGTGCCGGAAGTAGACTGATTAAAACCAGAAAAAATAGGTTTTGAAGATCAAAATTTATGAAAATTTTGAAAATCAGGTAACTGTGCTACGCCCCCCCCGAACCCCCTGGATAGTGGCAAACAATTTATGAAAATTTCCAACAAATGCCGGAATGGTTTTTTGGTTGAATACCATGCCGGCACTAAGCTTTTTCAGCTGCAAACAATGGTGGATTCAAAGAAAAAAAATCAAAATTTCAACCTCTTAGCAGCAATTCTCTCTTCACAATCATCCTCCACTTTCACCAAAAAAAGTTCCCTCCCAATTTTTTTTTTCATCTTTCTACTCTCATCTCATTCACCCAAATACAAATACACACTAATCATTTAACAAATACTTAGGATTTTTACTAATTATTATTAACCACTAAACCTGATTAGTGATGGGTAGATTAGGATTTAAAAAAATACTTAGATAAGGAGTGACCCCGAATTGATATCTGGATCCAATTTTTGTCCTTTTCTTATATCCCCCAATTCCTTTTTATATCCCCCAATTTCGCGTTCTTTGGAATAGCCATTATTGTGATTACACATAGCTATGTCCAACGTTTTCATTTTCATTGTTTTAGGTTTATTTGTTTAAATTCTAAAGTTGTTTTGAAGATGATTTTTGCAGTATTAATCTTTATGGTTTTATATATTGCAATGTGTTATGGGATATGTGTGTTTGCGTCCGTGAACTATGATTGTCCCATATTTTGTCAAAAGTTAAGTCTTTCATATGTCGATATGAAAGTATTGATAAAAGAATGAATGAACTTTTGATATTACAAAAGTTTTAAGCCTATTGTATGTCATTATGCAAATATTGATGGAAGATAGGATGAACTTTTGTTTACGAGGATTATGTATATTATATGTCATTGTGAAAATAGTGATGGAAATAGAATGAATCCTTGTCTATTCCGCAGTATTGATCTTCCCTGATCCATATTTTGATGTATATACTGTGCGGTTCCTTAAGTTCTCTTATGTTGAGTATTGTCGATTAAATTAATTATGGCTTTTCTTGTGGTTAATTTAACTGAGTATTTTGGATTCAAATTCATATTTGTATGTGATTTTTTATGTCCAAACAAATCCTTCTTTTCTTGTGAAAGTAAGGTCGCTCTTGTTGTTCTTTCGGGAATGACATTTTATGGGGGAGAGTTCTTAATTGAACTTGTGCTTAATTTCCAAATCTTTGTGGGGAGTGCGGCTGTGGAATATTATAGGGGTTATCTTGTATCTTTATAAACTCCTTGATGAATGCATTTATTTTCGGCTATATGATGGCATCTAAAAAGTTGATATTGCTTTCTTTTGGTCATGAAATCGCTTTATGGAAATTTCATTAGGATCCACTAGTTTTCGTACATTTGCCAATTTTATTGATCAAAAGGGGGAGAATTAATGTGTAGTTCACACTACAAATACATATGGTTTTCGGATCACTATATATGTAAGGGGGAGTGGTTTCCATGTGAGATGGAATATGGACTAAGGGGGAGTGATACATATCACCGTAGTATTGTTGTCAAAGTTGTGATACAATTGAACTTTGATGTTGTGTAATAATACTATGACACTGTTGTTTATGGGTAAAAATCATTTCTGCCGATTTCGGTAAATTCGGTAGGTGAGTGAGAAACTGGTTTAAACCCTAAACAAATGTGCTGCACGTGAGCACTTTATAGATTCGAGAGATCAATCTGTACAAGTCCGGCCTAAACCAAGAAATGGCCGTTCCAGACTTGCTTCGGTCACAAAGTGGAGGAGAAGGGTTGATTTGGGGAGGGAAGAAAAGAAAGGTGTTGAGACCAGAATAATTCTGGGAGAGTATTGTCTCGACTTGTATCAGAAAGTGAAAGCTTCGGAATCTTGCAAGAGATGAAAGCTTTTTGAAGAGCTTGCAAAGTTTCCTTTTCTGAGAGTATTGTGTTTTTCTCCTGACCGAGACTTGTTATCTGGTGGAAATAGGTAAGACCTATTTATACAAGTCGAGATTGAAACGTACCCTGGCCTCATGAAGGAAGAGAGTAAAGGGTGAAATAATGGGAGGAGGTGGTAACCGCATGGTGTTTACGGGTGAAAACGTTTTCACCATTATTTCCTCATTTATTTGACCGCTTTATTCCTATTCACGCTTTCTTAATGTGAGCGTAGTGTACGTGCATCTTTGTGACCGCCAAACCAAGACCCCGGAAAGCATCCCCAGTTTGTGTTGATGTCTCGAGTGTTGGTTGCACCTTGAGTGCAAGTGGCGCTGCTAGTGGCGCGTGTGGCATGTGCCAATGGCATGTGCGGAATGCCTTTGTTGCGGGTTGCACCTTAAGTGCAAGTGGCAATGCCAGAGCTGCTAGTGGCGTGTGTGGCATGTGCTAATGGCATGTGCGGAATGCCTTGGTGGTAGGTTGTACGTTGAGTGTTAGTGGCAATGCCAGAGATGCTAGTGGCGTGTGTGGCATGTGCCAATGGTATGCTCGGCCAATTTGGGTCACGACCTGGTAGGAAAAGCTACCAGCGAGCATGTTGGCATGTGCCAATGGCATGCGTGGCCAATTTAGGTCACAGCCTGGTAGGAAAATCTACCAGCGAGCGTGTTGGCATGTGCCAATGGCATGCGTGGCCAATTTGGCCTAGGTTGCACGGTTTGCAAGCCTAGGCGCGGGCGCCATTTTGGCATGGCGTGGCTAGGGCCAAGGTGAAGGGTGCTTGGCTTGGCGTGGCATGACTAGCGTAGCTAGGGCCAAGGCGAGTGCGTTTGGCATGGCGCGGCTAGCTCGGGCTAAGTGTGGTCTGGCATGATTTGCCATTGGCTCGGAGGTACGGCTAGCATGGTTGGCATGCTTTGGCGCATTTGGTGTGGCTGGCATGATTTTCCATTGGCACAGAGGTTCGGCTAGGGCCAAGTCAAGGGTGTTTGGCTTGGCGTGGTGTGACTAGCGTAGCTAGGGCCAAGGCAGAGTGCGTTTGGCATGGCGCGGCTAGCTCGGGCTAAGTGTGGCTGGCATGATTTGCCATTGGCACGGAGGTGCGGCTAGCATGGTTGGCATGCTTTGGCGCGTTTGGTGTGGCTGGCATGATTTGCCATTGGCACAGAGGTGCGGCAAGGGCCAAGGCAAGGGTGTTTGGCTTGGCGTGGTGTGATTAGCGTAGCTAGGGCCAAGGCAGAGTGCGTTTGTCATGGCGCGGCTAGCTTGGGCTAAGTGTGGCTGGCATGATTTGCCATTGGCACAGAGGTGTGGCTAGCATGGTTGGCATGCTTTGGCGCGTTTGGTGTGATTAGCATAGCTAGGGCCAAAGCAGAGTGCGTTTGGCATGGCGCGGCTAGCTTGGGCTAGGTGTTGCTGGCATTATTTGCCATTGGCACAGAGGTGCGGCTAGCATGGTTGGCATGCTTTGGCGCGTTTGGTGTGACTAGCATAGCTAGGGCCAAGGCAGAGTGCGTTTGGCATGGCGCGGCTAGCTTGGGCTAGGTGTGGCTGGCATGATTTGCCATTGGCACGAGAGGGGAATTAGGGTTTTGTTCGTTGTAACCCTAATTTGAAAAAATACCCCCTATTAATTACTGACTACATGCATTGGATGTTCTAATAAATGTGTCGCCGGTGACATTAGGTTATTCGGGGTTTTACGATTTTACCCTTTATCTAAAAACCACCATCAACAACTGTGTACAATGATTGAGAACTCTTGTTTTCTCATTGTTATAGCTACGGATTTTCAACAACGATGATGCTAAACTTACAACCTTTGGAATCATTGGAGTACATGGAAGTGACGAAGATTTTAAGTAATGTTGAAGAACCAAGGAGATCATGTATGTGGAAGAGAAGTTACAAAAGTTTATTTATCTATTTTGTATTCCATATGTATTGATAGTTTTGTCACTAAAATTGAAAAAGGGGGAGATTGTTAGAGCACTGCTCGGTCGAACTCGCAAGCGTTGCTATCTCAAGCTTGTTGTCAAGTTTAGTTGCCAAAACTATAACTCTTGATTTCTTGTCTACTTATAGCTAAGTCTCGGATTAGGATAAAAAGTGTAGTCGAGCTCTAGACTTCATGGCGATCATCATACAAAGACGAAGAACTACTCAAGGAACTGGTGGAACTTCATCGACTAAAAGGTACGTGGAGACTTTAACTTATATCACTCAAAAGTCTATCTAGTCTATATCCTATCTTGAGACAAAAGTCGTATTGATATATAGACTATGATTATACACATTTGCTATTTCGATCCGAGTTTATCTCGCTTATCTATTTCTCGAAATATGTGTTGGTAAGCTTTCGCTTTGGCCAAGTTCATCTTTACTAGTGACGAAACTCATATTAGTTTCAATAACTTGATAATCGCTTTTACGAAAAATAGCTTGTGAACAAAAACTATATAACTTCCTCTAAGAATGTTTCAATGATTGAAATGAGAGTTTAGAATATATAACCTTGAATGGATATAAACATTGTGTGATAACTCATACATGTGTAAGTCCTTATTCCTTGAACCAACGTATGCTTACTTTAATGCTCAGGAAAACCGGAACTAAAGTCCGCGTACCAGTACGCACACTGTCGGAAGTTCACGTCTCGTGAAATTCTGTTGGAGTTTGTGAACTGAAAACAAACTTATTCCGGGTACTTAAGTACGCGTACCAATATGCGTACTTAAGTGTGTTATTTTCTAAAAACTTCATGAACTTAAACTTATATAAACTTAGGAATGCATATTTTCAAACCGTGGCTATAAAGTTCATAAATTGATTCGAGTGAATCAAATCGTTTTTGCTTCAATTGTGTCTTATATACTTCTATGAGATCTAAGCAATTGAACAACTCTCTAACTAGTTCTCTTGAGTGATTTGAACTAGTTATGATTAAGATGAATATGGTTGATATGAAAGTGCTCATATGGCTAACCATTTGGTTAACTACTGTTGAACCAACTAAGTGTACATGTTTGGGTACGGTTACACAAACCTAAATAATGTGCATTTCATTTGTGTGTAACAAGCTAAGTTTGATCTAATGGTTGAAAGATATTAGCTTGAATCTAATTGGGTTTTCATCTAACTATGAATATTGAATGCTTTGTTACTAAGGTAACTTAGATTGCAAACCCTGATTTGAAAGACTATATAAAGGAGAACTCTAGCAATTGGGAAACCTAATCCCCACACCTTCCGTGTGAAACTAGTTGTATTAGCTAGAGTCGATTTTCCTTTAACCTTAGGTTTCTATCGAGACCCTGTAGGTTAACGACTTAAAGACTTCATTGGGATTGTGAAGCCAGACCCAACTATTTTCTCTGTAGTTGCGTGATCTAATCTTGCTGTTTCTATCGTATTAAGTACAATCGTAAGATTGGCTTGAGATTGATTTCTCTGATAGGCAAGATATAAAAGAAGTCACAAACATATTCATATCATCGTTTGTGATTCCGCAATATCTTCTTTCGCTAGTCGATTAAGATTATTGTGAGCTGATTGATAATTCTAGGCTGTTCTTCGGGAATATAAGTCCGGGTTATCAATTGGTTCCTGTTCACCTTGATTTATCAAAAGACGGAACAAAACTGGTAGGTATTTCTATGGGAGATAGATTTATCTATTACCGTTGACTTTTCTTTGTGATGCAGATTTGTTTATTAAAGTCTTCGACTTTGGGTCGTAGCAACTCTTAGTTGTTGGTGAGATCAGCTAAGGGAATCAAGTACGTAGTATCCTGCTGGGATCAGAGACGTACCGAAGTTAGTTTGTAGTAGGCTAGTTTCTATAGAGGCTTAATATAACGTGTGTTCAATCTGGACTAGGTCCCGGGGTTTTTCTGCATTTGCGGTTTCCTCGTTAACAAAACTTCTGGTGTCTGTGTTATTTCTTACGTACTATCCTGCTGGGATCAGAGACGTAAGGAGTGCAACTGTACCTTGGATCAGTGTGAGATTGATTGGGGTTCAACTACAGTCCAGACCGAAGTTAGTTTGTAGTAGGCTATTTCTGTAGAGGCTTAATATAGTGCGTGTTCAATCTGGACTAGGTCCCGGGGTTAATCTGCATTAGCGATTTCCTCCTTAACAAAACTTCTGGTGTCTGTGTTATTCCTTTTCCGCATTATATTTTGTTATATAATTGAAATATCATAGGTTGTGCGTTGAATCAATCAATTGGGAAATCCAACTTTTGGTTGTTGATTGAAATTGATTGATCCTTGAACATTGGTCTTTGGTACTGTTCAAGTGATTTCTCTTGTATTAAATTAGACTCGCAGATTTCTATTTGCTTGAGTAAGTATTGAATCAACAAAGTGAGATATAACTCTTTGATATACTTTTATTAAGATTGAGTCTGTCTGTCTAGTTGATTCTCTTAAAAGTATATTGGAGTTTGTCCATACGGATTGCTAAGAGGAATATTGGGTGTGGTTGTTAGACCCCTGTTTTTTCATGGGTAACTCATCTGCATCATAGGTTGCAGGAATGAGAAAGGTAGGTCTGAATCTCTTATACGGAAAGACTCTCACATTGAATGAAGTTCTTCATGTTCCAGACATCTGCAAAAATCTTGTTTCTTGTTCTGTTTTGGATGATAAGGCGGGTTTTAAAGTTACAATTAAGTCTGGAAAAGTTGTAGTAACTAAGGGCAACGATTATGTGGGTAAGTGCTATAAGACTGGGGGTCTATATAAGCTTAATATAACCAGTCCTGAAGTAAAATTGAATGATTCTTCTTCTTATAGGTGTGTGTCATTGGATGTTTGGCATGATATACTTGGTCATGTAAACTATAAATCAATGCATAAATTGACTAGCGTATAGGATCCGTACCCAGATTCACTATAGATCGAGATCATAAGTGTGAAATTTGTGTAGAATCTAAGCATGCTAAGAAATCATTCAGTAAGAATGTTCACTAAACCCTTAGAGTTAATCCATTCACACCTAGTTGATATGAAATCAGTTCAAACTAGAGGTGGTAAGAAGTGAGTTGTGACTTTTACAGATGATTGTATGAGGTACTGTCATGTTTATTTTCTTAGAGGGAAAGATGATGCCTTAGAAGCCTTTAAGATATATAAACGTGAAATTGAAAACCAATTGAATGCTACCATTAAAAACTATTGGGTTTGACCGTGGTGGTGAGGATGAAATTCCTGTAGGAGATTTCTGCGAAGAACATGGCATAATACATGAGATTATCATTTTAACTTCTAACACTAAATAATACATTTAAAATTTATATATTTCGATGTTATTAGTGGCTTATTAATTTATCGATAAATTAATACTTCGCTAAATTAGCAGTCCAAGGCTATTAATTTACCAAAATTTTATTGTAACTAGTTCCACGCCAAACACCCAATAATTAAATGTAGCCCTTTACTACTCCCTTTGACTGCACTACACCCTACATTACCTCTGATTTAAGCATGTCAAGCGGATCCTTGAATTGTATGTTTGAGAAATGTTTGGATTTCAAAAGAAGATGTGCTTCTACTTCTTCAGACTCAAAAGTTAGTTCCGGAAGTTCAAAAGTAAGCAAAAACCTAACTTTTTTAATTTAACTTCTGAATTATTTGGTTATCAAGATCGAAAAATAAGTTCTTTAAGTAATATCCATCCTCAGTAATGAATATATATGCAGCAATTTCCTTCTCTTAAATCAGTGACTTATGAATCTTTCTAGCAACATAATATCAACCGTTTAATCTTGGTGATCGAAATTACATATAACAGGCTTAGACAGGCTATGGATATACTTTTTCTGCTGGGAGCCCATTTAATGGTCAGAGGATTCATGTCCTGTCGAGCCCAATTTACAGCCCTAGATAATATTATATATTATATGAATAAAATAACACGCGCAATATCACTAGGGTTTTCTGTACTGTAAGGTAATTCTTTTAACTTACCGGCTTCTTCATGTGGTAAAGAAAGTAGATAGAATTAGTATGTTAGGATTCTCTACTACATTAGCATCTAGTTTAATAGTCTTCTTTGTTTTTTCATCTTTCCTTATCGTTCAAGTTAGGGTTTTTGCAAGTCCATTTAAGGGTGTCTATATGGTTCTACATGCATGGTTGATGTATATTCATTAGTGACTGATTTGAGAGAAGGTAATTGTTGCATATATATAGTGAGAATGGACATGATTAATATAGATATTTTTTTGTTAAACTTGTCCAAGTTTTGTTATGATCTTTATTTACAGTCGGGGTCTAAATAATTATGATCGTCGTTATTTCTACATGATTTCTTACCATTGTATTATCTGGTTGTTCAGTGAAGCTTTAAGAGTCAGAGAGGAATAGGATCGACAAACTCAATTGATAACAACCAACAAATACACGGATCATTGCATAGACCGGTGCGTATAACATTCCACCCATAAAGAGGTTAGTGTGTTTGTTTCCATGTTTTTGATTGAATTGAATGGTTGACTTCGAAGGTTATGTTATATTTTCAGAATGAATTGCAACGCCCCTTACGCGACAAGGTCTAAAAAATGTAATGCAGTTGCCAACCCAAATGTGACAAGGTCTAAGAAGCGTGATGCAGTTGCCAACCCATACATGACTAGGTCAAGAAAACGTAAAGCAGTTTCCAACCCTCTACCAAGAGTTGAAACAACTCTCCTTGACCTCCCGTATCATATCATCACAGACATACTAATTAGGCTCCCAGCAGAATGTGTTTTCCAGTGCCAACTAGCGTCTAAATTCCTTGAAATCTTAGTCAGGACTCCTTTCTTTATTCGCACACACCTTGCACGTCCAGACATTCCTATCATCGCTTTGCAATCTTTTACACAATCTAGTGAACGGGATATGAAGTTTTATTTTATTGATGAGCATGCAAAAAAAGTTGAGGAAGCAAACTTGAAACTTGATTTGCACTACATGCAGAAAGATGATCCGATCATGCTTTATAATTCTTATGACGGGTTTCTTTTGTTGAAAAACAGCAAAAATTACGTATCGAGATCTATTTGTATCATATGGAATCCTATAACACAAGAACAAGTAACTATTACGACGGAAGGTTCCTACTTCCACGTATGTGGATTTTATTTCAATCCTCACAACAAGGAATACGAGGTTCTTCTTCAGTGCAGGGTACACAGAGATGGGAACGGTGGAAGCTATGCCTTTGACATACTAAGTTTTGGATCTAAATTAAGGAGAAATATTGGCAAATTCCCGTATATGCCAAAGGGTGAAAGTCCCCCCCACTATCATAAACGGGACATTGTATTGGATAGTTGGCAACATTGAAATTTCAGAGATTAACTGTTCAAATTCCATTATGGCATTTGAAATCAGAACAAACAAGTTTAGCACAATGCGACATGGTGGAGCTTCTTGTGATTATCCTTACCTTCATCCTTATAAAATGCACTTAATAGAGATGGAAGGGAAATTGGGTTTATGTGTTGTTTCTTCCTCAGATACTACTAAACTTGTGCTGTTGGTTCTAAACCCTGAAACAAATAGCTGGGACAAAACACATACTGCGACCCTTCCCGAATGCTCTATGCCGAAATATTTCTCATATTGGCCAAATAGTTTGCGAGTGGAAGTTTTGAATATGAAGGATGGTAAATTGCTAGTTAGACAGAATCACAGACTGTTAGTTTGGGATTTGGATTCGGATACTGGAGAGATAGTTAAGAAAAGAGGATTTGAGGATGATAATTTTCGACCAGTGGTTCATACTCATAGTCTAGTCTCCTTGGGTACTGATAAATTGATACAGTTATACTCATCAAGAGGTTAAGTTTTTGTTAATAATTAAAGAGTTCAAAATACTTTACTTAATTTATTTTTTTTAACTGAATGTTAATCTTTTTCCTTTTTTCTGGAACTTTGGATGCAATTATGTTTTTTTGGGGAACATTTTGTTTACACCGTTCTTTATCACCAAACACTAATGCATGTCTGGAAATTTACATTAGGTGGAAACCGGATCTTTTTCCTGCTTGGGGAAGGTGAGGATTTATATATTTCTTGACCAACCTCACATAAGCAATAACTTCCAAGACTTATCAATCTGTGGAGTGACAATAGTCTACAGAAGCAGCAGAGGAAAGCTCAATGATAAACGATACCTAAATCTCAATTATATTACACTTGATTCATGCTAAATAATCTTACTGTTTAGAAGCTCAATATTACTGTTTTTCTTGGAAGTAAGAATGAATTTCTTGCCGAAAAGGTTCGAAGATAGCTCCACTGATTTTGAATATACATACCTTTTGGGGGAGGTTGAAGGGGTTGTCCTGGAATGAACATGGGACTTGTGTTGACGGAGCTCGTCCTTGCTAATGTATTGTATGCTTTCGATTGGGAATTACCAAAAGGCTTGCGGAAGGGTGACCAAAAGATGGAGGTGTCATAACAAGGTTCCGCTTGAGCTTGTACCCATGAAGCATATATATGGTTAGGAAGTTTGATTCAGAGAAAATAAATTGTCTTCTACGTACATACAAGTTGTCAGTAATTTTTTTGTTCAAGTAACTGATGTTCTAATCAGAATTTTCCCCTTACAAAACAGGCGTTTTATTCTTTCAGTTATTCTTAAAGTACTGAACAGAATATGAATGGAAAACTAAAAACACACTCAAATTTCTAGGCACTTTCAATCTTAAAGTCTGAGCTTCAAAATGGGTTTGCCTCAATTTTTAAACATAGAAAAATGGGGGTTTTACTTTGTGAATAGAGTTGAGTGCATGTGAGCACGTACGTAGAGTTGAACAGAGGAGAAATTTATCAATCCAGTTATATTCCAGTACAAATATTAAACTAAATAATTAAGAGTTTTAATTGCACATTAGAGATTAAATATGTTGTCAAGACAATCATTTAGAACATAAGAAAAAAAGTTTATGTTAATCTATAACCCATAATCTTACGCGTGGAGACAGACGTCACAGACCTATCAAGCAGTACGTAGTTTACGCTTTAATTATGAAGCAAAATGAACTTGTTTCCGACTTCTGAAAACAGCTTGTACTTCTGGAGAAGCTTCTGCTCTCAGGTCCTGATGGTTTTAGTCTGACTGTAAGGTAGACAAGATGAACGCTGTCACAGTGGGGGGACGACCTCGAATAAATTTTAATTCAGTCCCTTTTATTTTGCGACGGTGTACATTCCACTACGAATATATAAAGGTTCCACATTCGCGACACTTGTAATTTCCGAACGCGTATCCTTTTTTTGGTTTGATTCCAAATGAAGAGATGTGTTTAGATCCAGTCAATGAAGTTTCGCAATAACTGGGACTTCAATTATTTGATTATCCAATCAAATTTGAATCCACAAGCATGTATTATAGTAACAATCTGATCCATCATGTTGCTTCAATTGACCGTAGGGAACTTCAGATAACCTCGATGCTAGAGCTATGTCTAGAGCAAACGTGTGCAAAGTTCTATGTCTAGAGCTATGTTTGATGATCAATGGAACCTTCAACCAAGAGAAGTTAATAAAGAATACATCATCGATCTAAACCGGAAATGTTACGCTGTTACTTGATCTCTTAAGCTACTAGACGAGTTACCAATTTAACTGTATTAGGTTAACCATTACATTCTTTTCATCTGATAGTTTCCTATGGAAATTTGAAAGGGAATATTATCTATATACCCCTAGTATGAGATCCCTTGAAAAATACCCTATCCAACTTAATATATACCCCTAAGCTTAATACATTACTAAAATACCCTCTTTTATATAATGTATATACAAAACCACTACCACTACACTATTCAAAAAAAAAAAAAAAAAAACACTCTACTGTCCACCACCACTGTCCACCTCCGCCGCCGTCCACCAACCGCCGCCGCCATCAACCACCACCACTCTCCGCCACCGTCGCCAACCACCACCGCCTCCAGCAACCACCACCACTGTCCACCGCCACCAACCACCACCACCTCCACCGCCACTGCTGCCGAACACCACCACTTTCCGCCGCCACCACCACCACCGACAACCGCCAGTAACCACCACCAATGTCCACCACAGCCAACCGCCACCACTGTCCACCACCGCAAACCACCACCATTTCCTTCCACAACCACCACCAATTATCACAGCCGCCGCCAACTACCACCACCACCACCGACAACCAGTGCCATTGTCCACCACCACCGACAACCACCACCACTCACCGCCGCCGCCAATCACCACCAGGAACCACCAATTCCACCACCACCACTTGGAGTCAACTTGCTGAAGTTGTTTCCAAAAGTGGAGGCAACTAGCTCAAGTTGTCTCCAATAAATAGTGTGTAAGAACAAGTTGCAAAACAAAAATGGAGCTAACTAGCTCAAGTTGTCTCCGAATATGAGGCAACTAGCTCAAGTTGTATTCAAAATTGAAGGCAACTAGCACAAAGTTGTCTTTGAATCTCGAGCCAACTAGCTCGAGTGGTTTCCATATTTGAAAGCAACTTGTTCAAGTTGTCTACAAATATAGAGGCAACTAGCTCAAGTTGTCTCCAAATATGGAATCAACTAGCTCAAGTTGCCTTCAAATATGGAATCAACTAACTCAAGTTGCCTCTGAATATGGAGTAAACTAGCTCAAGTTGCCTCCAATCTGGAATCAAGTTGTCCCAAAAATCTAACTCAACAATCCTACAATATCATCTTCTCAGCCTCGTAACATCAACATCACCAATGCAAGGCCATCAACCACATCTCCTAACTGCAGTTGCACTATAACCTCAACAAACCCATCAGTAGCAAGCATTCCATATTGCACCAAAGATTCATCACTATAATCACCTGCAATATCATCTCAGCTCTACCATAACCACCATCTTAGCAGTATCATCACTATAATCACCTACAATATCATCTCTCATTCTCTGCAATTTCAGCCTTATATGCAATTTATTCCTAAGCACACATCTAGCATTTGCATCTCCTCTACAAATTGACCATTGCATTTCAGTTACTACCAGCAAACACAACATCCCCAACTCCATACTGCAACACAGGATACAACATAGACAACCAACAAACCCAATGCACTCCGCTGCAACATTCCATTTGATCACCAGTACCACAGTTTACATTATCACCTGCGTCACGGATAACACTACAGTTTACACTATGACCTGGCCACTACATCACCAATTTCAGTTCAAGATTGATGTCAGTCTCATCAACTCTTGTAAAGAAACAACACCTCCTACTACATCAACATCAATCACCAGCTTCATACAACACCACGGGACAAAACATATATAGCTCAGCTACTTTCATGTCTCATCGCTGACTCCACTTTGCAGCTTCATTAGTAACCACCAGAACCAATATCTAAACTCATTTCAGTCCACTCTTGTGTTGCAATCATGTAGCTTCATAACCAACCCATTGAATCACCTACAAAACCAGCTCTCAGCACCATTCTTACCCTGTAATCATTCAAACAGACAATAACGAGCACACCCTGTAATAATTCATATCACAAATACCCATCACTAGCATGAATAAGTAAAAACAAAATCATCTTAACTCTTACCCTGATTTCTTCATTTCATACTCAGTTTCTTACGTTCTCAAACCATCACATATACAACTCAGACAGCAAGGTCTCCATTTTTCACAATCTGAACCCTCTCTGAATTCTTACTGCAATTCTGCCCATCTCTATCTCAAATTCGATCAAACCCATCCTAAATTCATAACCACAATACCAAGCTGCTGCAATCAACAACTCCAATTCATTTCTCACCGATTGGAAGCTTCAAAATCAACCAGAACTCATTCAAGTACAAACCCAATAATTTTTCAAACTGCAGTCGACCAATATTTTTTCTTCACCTGAGATTTTCATTCAAACAAACTTCAAAACGGAAACCCTATATTTAGTTCTTAAATTTTATCTTCTCTATTTTGTAGACAACCCCAAACCCATCTCAACAACTACAGCTTCATCTGAATCATCAAGAACATCTCCATCACAAGCCATCTCCTAAATCTCCAGAAAATAATCACCAAATTCCTCACCAACACTGTGAATATAGCCCTGCAACCTTAGACCCAGCTCATCTCTCATCCCTGACATTGAGATAACCATCAATTGATCCATAAATCACCAACAACTTCTTCTTGTTCTTTACTACAACTTGAAACACAACAATAACGCCCAACAATTCATTTCACAAACATCATTTCCTTGTTCAGTTCACTAAAAACTAATACTCATCCCTGCAACTCACCTTAAGTATCAATTCTAAAACAAAACTCAATTCCTCCATCATCCCAACTCCCTGTAATTCAAGAAATACCTAACAAACATCTATAGATTTATTCCATACTCATTACATCCATCTCACATCTTAGCTTATTAACAATCTCATAACTCATCAATTTTACACAACGCAATTCCAAAATACTAAAACTAAGCAACATAAAGACTTACCCAATATTTGCTTGTTTATACACAGTCAATGGAGATCGATTTCTTCTTTATTTTGAGTTGATTCAGCAACCCACCTCAGGACTATCAACAATCCTCCAATTCAAATCAACCAACTATTGATGGTGGTTTTTAGACAAGGGGTAAAATCGTAAAACCCCATGACCTAGTGTTACCCGCAACACATTGAATAAGAGCATTTAACTCAGGTGTAAATAATTAATAGGGGTATTTTTTCAAAATACCGATTAGGGTTTTCAAATACGTAACCCTAATTCCAAAACTAAGCCGCACCCTCGCGCACCATGGCAACAATGCCAAACCAAGCCGCATATCTGCGCACCATGGCAACAATGCCAAACCAAGCCGCATATCTGCGCACCATGGCAACCATGCCAAACCAAGCCGCACTCTGCGCACCATGGCAACCATGCCAAAACAAGCCGCATATGCGCACCATGGCAACCTTGCCAAACTCGCGCACCATGGCAACCATGCCAAAACAAGCCGCATACTGCGCACCATGGCAACCATGCCAAACCAAGCCGCATACTGCGCGCCATGGCAAGCCATATTTCCAAACCGCACCCTGCGCACCATGGCAATAACGCCAAATTCCAAGCCGCTATGCCTTTGGCCCACGCCAAACATAGCGCCCTAGGTTTGCAAGACTTGCAACTAGGTCAACATGGCCGCATGTGCCATTGGCACATGCCAACACATGCCGCAAGCCATATTTCCAAGTCGCGCCATGCGCACCATGGCAACAACGCCAAATTCCAAGCCGCTATGCCTTGGGCCCACGCCCAACATAGCGCCCTAGGTTTACAAGACTTGCAACTAGGTCAACATGGCCGCACGTGCCATTGGCACATGCCAACACGTGCCGCAAGCCATATTTCTAAGCCGCTATGCCTTTGGCCCACGCCAAACATAGCGCCCTAGGCTTGCAAGACTTGCAACTAGGTCAACATGGCCGCACGTGCCATTGGCACATGCCAAAACGTGTCGCAAGCCATATTTCCGAGCCGCTATGCCTTTGGCCCACGCCCAACATAGCGCCCTAGGTTTGCAAGACTTGCAACTAGGTCAACATGGCCGCATGTGCCATTGGCACATGCCAACACATGCCGCAAGCCATATTTCCAAGCCGCACCCTGCGCACCATGGCAACAACGCCAAATTCCAAGCCGCTATGCCTTGGGCCCACGCCCAACATAGCGCCCTAGGTTTGCAAGACTTGCAACTAGGTCAACATGGCCGCACGTGCCGCAAGCCATATTTCTAAGCCGCTATGCCTTTGGCCCACGCCAAACATAGCGCCCTAGGCTTGAAAGACTTGCAACAGGTCAACATGACCGCACGTGCCATTGGCACATGCCAACACGTGTCGCAAACCATACTTCCAAGCCGCTATGCCTTTGGCCCACGCCAAACATAGCGCCCTAGGCTTGCAAAACATGCAACTAGGTCAACATGGCCGTACGCGCCGATGGCACATGCCAACATGCTTGCTAGCTAGTTTCCCTATCAAGGTCACGGCCCTAACGGCCATGCATGCCATTGGCACATGCCAACATGCTCGCTAGCTAGTTTCCCTATCAAGGTCACGGCCCTAACGGCCATGCATGCCATTGGCACATGCCAACATGCCCGCTAGCTAGTTTCCCTAGCAAAATCACGGCCCTAACGGCCACGCATGCCATTGGCACATGCCAACATGCTCGCTAGCTAGTTTCCCTATCAAGGTCACGGCCCTAATGTCCACGCATGCCATTGGAACATGCCAAACACACACGCTGGTAACCTAACTTGCAAACCGTGCAACCTACCACCAAGGCATTCCGCACATGCCATTGGCACATGCCAAACACACACGCTGGTAACCTAACTTGCAAACCGTGCAACCTACCACCAAGGCAATCCGCACATGCCATTGGCACATGCCACACGCGCCACTAGCAGCACCACTTGCACTCAAGATGCAACCAACACTCGAGACATCGACACAAACCGCGGGGATGCTTCTTTAGGGTTTTGGTTTGGCGGTCACAAAAGATGCGGCGTACACTACGCTCACATTAAGAAAGCGTGAAAAGGAATTAAAGCGGTCAAATAAAAGAGGAAATAATGGTGAAAAACGTTTTCACCCATTAAAGCATGCGGTTACCACCTCCTCCCATTATTTCACCCTTTACTCTCTTCCTTCATGAGGCCAGGGTACGTTTCAATCTCGACTTGTATAAATAGGTCTTACCTATTTCCACCAGAGGACAAGTCTCGGTCAGGAGAAATATACTACACTTACACTCTCAGAAAGGCAACTTTGAAAGCTCTCTCAAGAGCTTCCATCTCTTGCAAGCTTCCTAAGCTTTCACTTTCTGATACAAGTCGAGATACTACTCTCCTCAACACCTTTCTTTGCTTCCTCCCCAAATCAACCCTTCTCCTCCACTTTGTGACCGAAGCAAGTTTGGAACGACCATTTCTTGGTTTAGGCCGGACTTGTACAGATCGATCTCTCGAACCTATAAAGTGCTCACGTGTAAAGACATTTGTTTAGGGTTTGAATCGTTTCTCACTCACTCACCGAAATTACCAAATCAATGAAACGATTTTCACCCATAAACAATTGGCGACCACGGCGGGAGGATTGATCTATCGGCTACAATATCAACTCCAACTCCTGATTTCGTTTCCCGAACGTCAAATCCCGACATGGTGGAACTCAGATCTGGAGCGGCTGCAGAGAACATCAACGCAAGACGCATTCCTGATGTTGGCGTCTCCCCCCATAACATTGTTACTTCACCAGCTGACAACAGCAACATCGAATGCACTCCTTCAAGTGTAACACCGCCTATCACCAGGGCCAGAGCCGCTGCCTCCTCTAGCGTCTCTGCAGAACCCTCTAATCACGGCAACGAGAATATCACTTCGGGTGTCACGCCCCCAGTCACCAGGGATAGGGCCGCCACCACGACCCCGAATGCTTCTTCCAGCATGGCGCCTCTGACAACTAAGGCTCCAATTACCCCGCCGACGGGACGAGAGACCGGGGGGACTAGAGGAAGTCGCCCTTACGTCACCATCGCCGACTTGATGGAACGACGGGGAGACGCTCGCGAGCCCCATGCACATGGTTTCAACACAAAAGGAGGTGCTCACCTTTCTCAAAACCCCGACAGAGCGACTACCCCGTGAGTCGCATCCTCCGAGAGACGCCTAGAAACATCTCCAACAACCCCGACGCGGCACTCCTGGCAGGCACGCCTCCACGGATGAAGAAACTCGCACTAGAGTCCCGTTGGAGAGAAATCAACCACCAAATTTCATCACGAGAGAGGATTTGGAACAACTCCTACGTGACCGAATCAAGCATGATGAGTTCGATGTACATCATCACCAACCCCTTACCCGTCCGAAATACAGAGAATCCCTCTCCCAAGGGGTACTCTTCCCCTCAATTTACCCTATATGATGGTACCGGAATGCACGCGAACATGTTTCTCGTTTCTCGGAGTCCTTGGGTGAACATGAATATAATCACGTTCTTCGTTTAAGGGAATTTTCGAAATCACTTACCAGGAAGGGCGTATACATGGTACAACAAAGATCCCACCGAAAAAGCATTCCCAACTGGGAGTAGCATGGTCACCGTTTTACAGAAGTATTTATTCGTGTCTGAACAAGTTACCTTTTCAGTACTCGGGAGAATGTACCAGTGGGATAACGAACAACCGAATGATTTCGTCAAAAGGTTCAGGGTTCAAGCACTCGACTGCCACGACCCAAACGTGACCGAGCAACAATTGGTAAACGCGTGCATCAATGGTATGGTCCCGATATACCGCGCCCGCTAGAAAACTTGCATTTCCAAACATTCTCCGAACTCCATGAGGCCGCGGACGATCTGCAACAACAAAGACTAAAGATTACCGGAAAGGACTAGGCCAACTCGAATCGAAGATGCACGCGAAACTCGCGGGAGTAGGCGCCTCATCAGCAAACAATTTAATGCCGGCTCATCCTCCGTGAACATAGTAAACGAAAGAGGAAAAAGGAAAGCCGCAACTACGAGCCACCACCGAAACGTGAAGTGCCTGGCGCAACGGAGCCCTCGCAACGGAAGATCGCCACTAAAACTCTTAGGCAAAGCATCGTGGGACCGAAGGAAACGTCCTTGATTTCCCATTCCCCATCGAGGAGGTGATTGACCTCCTAGAAGCCCGGGTTCAAGATGATGTCATCGATCGCCACCGCCTAGACGTCCACCAACCGAGGCCGAGATGGCAAATCCCAAATACGCCATTACCACAGGTTCGTTCACCACCCGACTAGCGATTGCAACAGATTAAAGCATATTTTCAAGGAAAGGATAGAAGCGGGAGAACTCCAGCTAGGAGACGAAAGAGTGCATCGAGACCCACTCCCAATAAGAAACCGCGGTTCCTCGGGGACTCCGTGCACGAGACCGTGCAATCCATGATGCGACATATATGCGAAATTCTCTATCTCTCCAAGGTTCAGCGCCAAGATATTTTCGCAGCTCTCAATCGTGTTGTATCCGCAGAACGTCTTTTCTCCCTCGGAATCCACGCCAAGGGCCCAAGCTTCCCAAACAAGCGAAGTGGAGAAGCGGGGACTGCCGACCACGTCCCGTTTAAGAGGTACCGAACTTGACGACACGCTCATCGACACGACCTCCGACCACAACATCATCACTTTCAAGACACTAAAGGCACTGATTTACAAAGCAAGACGCTACCTATTTCCGTCCCTGTGATTAAGAGCTTGAAAGGAGAGGCTTTGAACGTGCATGGCTACATCAACCTAGAGATCGAGATAGAGACGCTATAACGCACAATAAGTTCCACATCGTCAAAGAACTAGATCATGACATGATTTTGGGACGCTTATGGGCACTCGACAACAAGGCAAAATCGGGCGTACACCCTCCGCCGACATCCCCGCCGAAGGGATTCCCAAAGAAATCGTCCCACGGGTTATCACATCAACGAGCTATTGAAGGAAACCCAAGCGTCCGAAGAGGACCCGTTGGCGCTAGCCCATGATTTTCAAATGCAAGTAAGTCCGACCGAGCAACCTTTTCGCAACCGACCTTTTCTTTCCCCATTCCGTCATGGGGACTAAAGCAACAACCGCATGAACGCTGTCAAAAAATGTGAATGGGAGCTGGACCATTCGAACACTTTGCAAGAAGCTTGGAAGCTTCGCGAAACCAACGAAGCCAAGGCTCAAATGGTTACACGACGTCCGAACCCGTTTTCAATCGGAGATATAGTGATTAAGGAAGGCTCGTTTCAAGTTGGGAGGATGACAAGAAAGATGGATTCGCCCGAGGAAGGTGAAGGCGAGCTATACCTGTTGTGGATACCCTTTTGGGAGGATATTGCAAGCTCATCAATATCGACACACCTGAAGGCGTGATAGTTCACTCGCGATGGCTCAAGGAATCCAATCCCTAAAATGATGTATTTCCCAATCACTCCCCTTTTCGGTACATTTCCTTTGAATCATTCCTCTTAATAGTTGTACTTCCCAGGATGAATACACCGTTTGTATTTCTTTTTCCCTGGAGATCTACCCTTTTGTCAAAAAAAATAAAAAATAAAATAAATATATCTCTTCCCGAGCGAATCCTTCAGATATCAGAGAAATACATCAGAAGAACCCAGAAAACCATTGCAGATCCATCATACCACAACCCCTTTCAAAAACATATATATATGAAGCAAAAGGTTTACTGATGAAGAAGAATGGAAAGATGTGTTTACAAAAAAAAAAAAAGAGAAGGGAAAAACATCAAGGAACTAAACAGCTAACAAGAAAAAACAAAAGGAGGAACTAGCCCTCGAAGGACGAAGCGCAAGTCTCTTCGGGCAAAGCTATCTTCAAGCATTTCCCAAGAATCCTTCGGGCAACAAAGGTTCCACTCGGCGGCTTTAGCAAGCGGCAACCTTAACATCCCATCCCCGAAGCAACCACAGTGACAAGCAGTGTCCTCCCGACGACTATTCCAAAGATACGCCACCATGACGCCTCCAGTATCATCAATAACACCTTTGGCATCAACTTCAAAGGTTGTCTCGCTCCTATCATACGCTCTTTTAGAAAGTTTTCTCATTAACGCTTCAAGAAAGTTTGTTGATTCATCCACATCAAAATCGAGAACCATGGCGTTCTCCTCCGCGTCCACCGAACCCAAGAGGGTCCGAACATTTTTGTTCTTCGTGGGGATAGATGGGAGGGAGGTCCTTAATAATTTCATTAGCTTCATGGAACAAAGATTCAACCCCGACGGATACCTCCTCAAGAGAAGAAGATCGATCTCCGCCGATTCTGAAGTCCTTTCCCAAAAGGTTAAAGGCACGGCCGTCTCTGGAAGATCCCATCATACACTGCAAGAAATGGAAAGATGATCAAATTCCATCCTGTCTACACGCATACAAAAAGAGGATGGCAAAAAAAAAAAAAAAAAAAACCCTTTTCTCAAACAAGAAAAAGAAAACGCACCGGCAAAGCAAAGGAAAAGGGGAATCAACAAGAAAAACCCTTTTCTCAAACGAGGAGACGATGCTATTATTTTTTGGATATGAATGCGGAACCTTAAAAAGGGAAAGGAAGCAATGAGAGACATAACGCTTCCAGATTTTAGCATGAATAATGCCCTAATTGAAGCCGCACGTGAAGGAAAGCAAGATAAGGAAACTTTGCTATCGGAAGAAACTCCCTCCTTGTTTACATCGGTCTCACCAGCTAGCACACTCAGTTAGCCAAAGACACGCCATTTCCCAAGTCACGCCCGCAAGCGTGGTTTCCAAGATTGGACCGGCCCCACCAATTGCGACTTCCCAATGCCGCCCAAGTCACGCCTGCAAGCATGGTTTCCAAGATTGGACCGGCCCCACCAATTGCGCCGACCTCCCAATGCCACCCAAGTCACGCCTGCAAGCACGAACGGCTTCCACACTTCGCGCCGGTCCCACCAGCTAGCTAGCACACTCAGTTTCCCAACTCACGCCAACTTCCCAACGTCGCCCAAGCTGCACCGGACCCACCAATCGTGCCAGCCTCCCGATTTGTGCAAAACTACCAGAGGCAAGGATTCCAAATCCTATTTATAAAAGGTCAGACAAGCCTCTTTCAATTTTCTTTACGGGTTGTTGTTAACAGTTTGTCACCATCTTATGCTTACCTCGCAACAAAGCCCCTGTTCCGAGCTAAGCAGGGGACTTAATGTTGATGGTGGTTTTTAGACAAGGGGTAAAATCGTAAAACCCCATGACCTAGTGTTACCCGCAACACATTGAATAAGAGCATTTAACTCAAGTGTAAATAATTAATAGGGGTATTTTTTTCAAAATACCAGATTAGGGTTTTCAACACAGAACCCTAATTCCAAAACTAAGCCGCACCTTGCGCACCATGGCAACAATGCCAAACCAAGCCGCATACTGCGCACCATGGCAACAATGCCAAACCAAGCCGCATACTGCGCACCATGGCAACCATGCCAAACCAAGCCGCACTCTGCGCACCATGGCAACCATGCCAAAACAAGCCGCATCATCGCGCACCATGGCAACCTTGCCAAACCAAGCCACACTCTGCGCACCATGGCAACCATGCCAAAACAAGCCGCATACTGCGCACCATGGCAACCATGCCAAACCAAGCCGCATACTGCGCGCCATGGCAAGCCATATTTCCAAACCGCACCCTGCGCACCATGGCAACAACGCCAAATTCCAAGCCGCTATGCCTTTGGCCCACGCCAAACATAGCGCCCTAGGTTTGCAAGACTTGCAACTAGGTCAACATGGCCGCATGTGCCATTGGCACATGCCAACACATGCCGCAAGCAATATTTCCAAGTCGCACCCTGCGCACCATGACAACAACGCCAAATTCCAAGTCGCTATGCCTTGGGCCCACGCCCAACATAGCGCCCTAGGTTTGCAAGACTTGCAACTAGGTCAACATGGCCGCACGTGCCATTGGCACATGCCAACACATGCCGCAAGCCATATTTCTAAGACGCTATGCCTTTGGCCCACGCCAAACATAGCGCCCTAGGCTTGCAAGACTTGCAACTAGGTCAACATGGCCGCACGTGCCATTGGCACATGCCAAAACGTGTCGCAAGCCATATTTCCGAGCCGCTATGCCTTTGGCCCACGCCCAACATAGCGCCCTAGGTTTGCAAGACTTGCAACTAGGTCAACATGGCCGCAAGTGCCATTGGCACATGCCAACACATGCCGCAAGCCATATTTCCAAGCCGCACTCGCGCACCATGGCAACAACGCCAAATTCCAAGCCGCTATGCCTTGGGCCCACGCCAACATAGCGCCCTAGGTTTGCAAGACTTGCAACTAGGTCAACATGGCCGCACGTGCCATTGGCACATGCCAACACGTGCCGCAAGCCATATTTCTAAGCCCCTATGCCTTTGGCCCACGCCAAACATAGCGCCCTAGGCTTGCAAGACTTGCAACTAGGTCAACATGGCCGCACGTGCCATTGGCACATGCCAACACGTGTCGCAAACCATACTTCCAAGCCGCTATGCCTTTGGCCCACGCCAAACATAGTGCCCTAGGCTTGCAAAACATGCAACTAGGTCAACATGGCCGTACGCGCCGATGGCACATGCCAACATGCTCGCTAGCTAGTTTCCCTATCAAGGTCACGGCCCTAACGGCCATGCATGCCATTGGCACATGCCAACATGCTCGCTAGCTAGTTTCCCTATCAAGGTCACGGCCCTAACGGCCATGCATGCCATTGGCACATGCCAACATGCCCGCTAGCTAGTTTCCCTAGCAAAATCACGGCCCTAACGGCCACGCATGCCATTGGCACATGCCAACATGCTCGCTAGCTAGTTTCCCTATCAAGGTCGCGGCCCTAATGGCCACGCATGCCATTGGCACATGCCAAACACACATGCTGGTAACCTAACTTGCAAACCGTGCAACCTACCACCAAGGCATTCCGCACATGCCATTGGCACATGCCACACGCGCCACTAGCAGCACCACTTGCACTCAAGATGCAACCAACACTCGAGACATCGACACAAACTGGGGGATGCTTCTTTAGGGTTTTGGTTTGGCGGTCACAGCATGCAGCGTACACTACGCTTGATTTCACCTCCAATTTCACTCGAAATTTCACTCGATTCTAGAAATTATGACTGTAATTTCCTTTAATTCCTCTTTTCTCAATTAACACCGAACCCTAACCAATTTATCTCTACAATCTCCTTAACACCAATCTTGATTCGATGCTGTTAATTTCTCATGATTAACATCCATGATTCACAGATTATTCAATTAGAGGAATGAAAGAACAGAAGGAAGAAAGAAGACGAAAGAAGATAAGTGAACTAGTTTTTCTCTTCGAAATGGTTTTGGTGCTGGTGGCGGCGATGGAGATGATGGTGGTGGTGTTTTGTTCAATCGATTTTTGTGGTGGTGATATTGGCAGCGGCGAAGGAAGGGGAAGAGGTGGTTGAAACATAAGAGAGGCGGAGTTTTGAGATCTGAAATGGAAACCAAAATAAACTTATTCTGTTTTAATGGGTAAAACTGGAATAATTTTTTTTTTATTTACTTATGGAAGGTAAGGGGTATTTACATAATGGATAAGGGTATTTTTACTAAGCCCATGGATAGTAGGGGCATATATAACATTCTCGCAATTTGAAAATGAGTGATGATCGACAAATATGTTATCTACAAAAGTTACTGTCGAAAATTAGTGCATCTTACTGTCATGGTTTCTAGAACATTCTAGAGACAAGTTCTTTATTTCCTAGTTGAGATGGTTTCCTATTCAAAGGAGACTAATACTTGGAATCAAGTTTCTAGAACATGTCTAGTCTATGAGTTTAACTATGGAATTCTCAATGAAGTTCTGAGGGATTCCATCCACCTCTTGGGGTGGTTATCTTATGGGAGTTTTCATGGTAGGCTAGAGAGAAAAAGGTGGCTCACATACGAAGGTGTTATTGTACT
Source organism: Papaver armeniacum (assembly GCA_023531295.1). Lineage (NCBI taxonomy): Eukaryota > Viridiplantae > Streptophyta > Magnoliopsida > Ranunculales > Papaveraceae > Papaver > Papaver armeniacum. The sequence goes on from JAJJWW010000188.1 coordinate 346,594, forward strand.
TGTTCTTCGGATATTTTGATTATAATTGAGAGAGTCATTGCAAGTGGACGTAGGCACATTGCCGAACCACTATAAATCTTGCGTCGTAGTGTGCTTTTGTTGTTTACTTATTAATCGTCTTATGCTTGTTTGCTTTGCTATCTACTCTCCTCTATACCTGTTTTTTGACAGTTATTGGGAAAATTTAATTCAAAACCCCCATATTCCAATTTTCACCATACCTTAATTACCAATATTTATTCTGCTCCAAGTGTTTAGATAAATCTAAATTTTCAGTTAGATATATTTGTGAACCATAAATTTGTTGGGGATTTGGCTCGACCCAAGCCCATGAGATTAGTCCCACATGGGACCCTACATAGTACCGAGGCCTTGTCGATTAAAATCCCACGTCTGTCTGGCCAAAGGTGGTGAAAGTGGGGACAGTATCATTACTATGTAATGTCCGTAGTATCGTTACTATGTAATGTCCGTAGGATCCATCAAAATTATGATACCACTGTAATGTGTGATATTAGTTTGCATTTGATCGAAAAACTCATACAATCTCCATGAGTAAGTTATGCATGTTGCTCAGGTACCCATAGCTACACTGTCCCGAAATTCGCAGTTGTAAAATATTAAGAATGAACTTACTCGATATATAATCATATTTGAGATAAAAATAATAAAATCAATCTCAAAACACATTAAAGTCAGATAAAAATAATAAAATAAATCTCCATGCATTAAAGTCAACAAGTCATTTATTTTTGTAATTTGTGTGACTTGGAGACCCAAGTCAGCTGCGGCTTGGTCACCTACTATTTGCTAGGATAACATAAGCTATTGTGGGATACTATCTATTTACCTACAAAAAAAACTATATATACATATATACTAAAGGGCTTGGTCACTTACTATTCGCCAGGATAACATAGACTATTGTGGGATACTATCCATTTACCTACAAAAAAACCTACAAAAAAAATATATATATACTATTTGCTAGGATAACATAGACTATTTGGGGGATACTATCCATTTACCTAGAGGTGTAAAATGTGCCGTCCCGGCACAGCCCGTCACACGAAGTCGCGTGCTTCACGTGCCATGTGCCGTGCTGTGATGTGCCAACGATTTAAACGTGCTGTGCCGTGCTGTGCTTTACTAGTCAAAAGCTAAGCACAAGATGCCACGGCACAAAGACACGAATAAACGTCTTGCGTCTTTGTGCCGTCGGGCACACGTGCTATAAACAATTTGAAATCACTTAATGTATACATTAAGTCGGACATTATCACAAGAATTTAATTAGACAACATATCATTTGAAATTATTTCAAGTAAAATTAACAAGTTTATTCAATAAAAATAAATAGCCCATCAAATATAAAATTGGATTATTGTCATGTAAATTAATGTTCTAGTTAAATATAGGTGACGACATTATAACAACGATATTGAAATATATTTTCCAAATATTTTCCAAATATTTAGGTATTATATGTGTTGTTATAAAAAGCCAATATAAAATGTTAAAAACTAGCTAGAATAGTGACTCTTTTGTGAAATATACAAAAAATGTGATGTATTATGCCTTGTTATATGGTGTATTTGTACATGTTATGACGTGCTCTCTTAACGTCTTTGTCCGGGCCGGGCCACGTGCTTATCCGTGCCGCGTCTTTGTCTTTGTGTACTCATTGTGCCAATTAGTCAAACCCAACACGTCCCATTTAACTAACGTGTTTGTGCCGTCTTGGGCTAAATCACGTCTTTAATGTTGTGTTGTGCTCAAATTTTAGCGTCTTTGTCTTTGGTCATGTGCTCGTGCTGGCACAGCCCAATTTACACCTCTACATTTACCTACTGGGCTGACTACAAAATCA
>JAJJWW010000189.1:0-34912 GCA_023531295.1 Papaver armeniacum
TTCTCACGTAATGTAGTTGGTGGATTTTCGACAAAGGCTAAAATCGTAAACCCATTATACGAACTTCTGATCCAGCAATCAGACGTGAGTATTGAGACACGAGTCTCTCATCAAATCTCTGACTAAGAATAATGTCTCTCAGAGTACATGCAGATATGTAGTCTCTCGGCTGGACAACGGCATATCTCATGAATACTTGGACACTTGATAATTATTTCTATATAGAATCACGAGATTGACGGCTCTGAGCGGCTTGCTCTGCTAGTATAGAGCGATAACGTCTTGAGGATACAAATAACGATTTTCACGACTATATAAAGGATATGAAACTCCAGCGGGCTCATGTCGGAATTATTAATGCTCTGAACGGCTTGCTCTTGCTAGTATAGAGCCATCGATTAATTATTCTTAAATTCTTGGATTCGTCCTTTGAATTTACGAAAATATTCAAATATTTTCACAATATTTCGTTACTTCAATCTATGGTTCTTCCCAGTGAGAATTCCATGGGTTAGTAATAAATATTCAACACACAGGCGTACGAGCTACCTCAGAGTAAGCTCGATTTAAATGGTGCAAGTGTACTCAACGACGATGTACTAACAATCACCGCACGAATGAGTATTTCAAAATACGATGAAACGATGAACCTATGCAAATAGGAAGGAAAATAATAAATAATTAAATATTGACCAAGGCGCAGGGGGATTGGGCTCATAGGCCCGGCCGGCCATGCGTGGCCAATCCCACCATGATTTTATATTTTATCATATTTTTCATTATTTTCCTTAAGTTCATGAAAATCCTTTCACTTTAACAAATATCCTTCGTTTTGAGGAAACTCCTCAGTTTCATGGTGTTTCCTTCACACTAGGGAAATAATATAAAATTAGGAAAATATTGTAGGGCGTGATTATTAGCCAGCTTAGGCCATGTCTTGATCCCGCGGGCCTCACACCCCATGGTTCCTCATTATTTTATTATTATTTCCCTAATCTCATGAAAACTCCTTAATCTCATGGTATTTTCATAAACCCATGAAAACTATAATATAAAATTATCGAAACCTGTGGGACCGGGCCCAAGCCGGTCCCACACGTCCCTTTATTTTATTATTATTATTTTAAGGTTTCCTTGATCTCATGAAATTCCTTGATTTCATGATATTTCCTTCAAATTATGAAAATTCCTTCAAATCATGGAAAAATATATCAAAAATACATAAAATTAAGGAAAACTCGTGGGACCGGGCCCAAGCCGGACGGCCATGCCATAGCCGGTCCCACACATAGGGATGGCGATGGGGCGGGTACCTTGAATCCCATCCCCTACACGTTCAAAAAACTAAAACCCATCCCCTACCCGTTCCCCATAAAAAAGGGGCGGGGACGGGTATGGGGAATCCCCGTAGGGGATGGGGTTTCCCATGGGTTACCATAACATTACAATAAATATGAAATTTTGTAAATAATAATAATTTAAAAATAATTATAATGGTTCAAACAATAATAATAAACTAAGCGGTGCATTTTAAAATTTTAAATTTATAATAACCAACTAAAACTAAAAAATAAAGGAAACAATTAATCCACAATTAAGTATTATAGTTCCTTTACTTTTTAGTTCCTCATTATTAACCATCTTATCATCTCATCATGATCTTCTTGATAATCTTTCAAAAAAAAATTCTCATATCGGGTCAGGGTGGGGACCCCATCCCCACCCCATCACTACTTTTGGGGATTCCGTACCAGCCGTTCAGTTTATACGGGTAAAACCCTAACCCATACGGGCGGGTCCCCACGGGGATGGGTTTGGGTGGGGCAAATTGCCATCCCTACCCACACATCCTTATTTTTATTATTTTAATATTATTTGCTTCCTTGATCCCATGGAAACTCATTCCCTTCAAGGAAACTCCTTGATTTCTACAAATTCCTTAAATTCATGAAAAATAATATAAAATTAGGAAAGGCACCACGGGACCATGGTCACTGGCCGGCCGGCCATGCCTTGGCCTAAGCGGTCCCACGTCTCATCATTCCTTTATTTTATAATTATTTTCCTTCATCTCATGAAGTTTTCACGGTTTCAACAAAAATCCCTGATTTCTTCATATTTTCTCAAATGATTGCTCAAACCACATCAGAAAATATCGAAATTCTCAGGACTAAGACACGAACACTTTGGTGACGTGAGCATGTTACCTTGACCGACCAAGGTTGGCTCTTTGGCTTGCAAGGAGCGGTCCCTCGTATTTTCACAATTTGACCTAATTTGCGCAATCGCTCATATTGGGCCCAAACTCTCTCCTACCGTCCCTCTTGAATTCTTCCTGAGTTTTACTCTCGGGATGTTTTCACCTCCCGAACGAGCTTAAAACCTAAATATTCTCGCGATGGGAGATAGGAAATTCTTTTCCGTACAGAATGGAGGGGCGGACCATCAAAATACGATTCGTATGAGAATTCTACATCGATTCTAGTAAAGGGAGCTAATTAGGGTTTCAACCAATCTGGGGATTGCTCAAACGATCAATATTTGATCCCGTGACCACCCAGGGACGGTTTCATGACCCCTTGCTCGGTCCCTCATATCTTCATAATTAATTAGGTTTTATCACCTAAGGTTCAGACGAGCATTAACTTAATAAATGATTAAACCAGCATTTAATCATCCTTTCATCAAATCAAGTTGGTCTTCATGAGACCTTGATATTTGCTCACGTGAGCATCTAGGCGCTACATGGTCAATCCATAATCTCATGTAGCCGGTCCTCTTCACTCCATGGTTAATTTTCAATAAACCGTCAGTAAATCATTAATTGATTAAATTAGGGTTTTGAGACCAAGGTTAATGATTCCAGATTCAAACGCTAATAATTTTACGTTGATCCCGTGATCAACATTTTATTTATCATACTTGGTTCAATTGCGTATTCTGATTTAATATTTTAATTGGTCATGCTATCATAATTCATCAAACGAGCAATATTTGCTCAGATGAGCAATACTTGCTCAAACCAAAGAATATTGGTTCAACTATCAATATTCAACAATTCATCGAATGAGAAGTATTTGCTCACGTTAACTTATTCACACATCATATCTTTGTCTCAACAGACATGTTCAATTCATGAGTCTCAGAACATTTCCAAACCACGTTCGACTCAGCAATACAAGGTCTCATCGTCCCATGAAGTCATGAAGTCAACAACTGACTAACTAAATACACGTCGCCTTGCCGAGACTCCACAATCACACGAGACATCAATCGTGTTACATGGGGGATATTAGCTAGGTTTTGGATGCGGCGGTCTACGGCACGTGTGTTCATACACACGATGGAATGTGAGCAAGTCATGCAATCGATTGAAGGAGTTAACAAAGTAGTGGATGGAAAATCAACCAAGTCTCGCACGATGAACAACTGGTTTCAAACACGATTTCCATTTCCCCACTCTTTGATTCCATCATTGTCACACTTCATGGGATCATGGTGTCTATAATTCCGACAATATAAATAAGTCTACGAATCATGATTGAATATACAGCGATTTCACGTCTCACAGACAACACGAGATCAACAACTTATCAATTGAGCAATTACTCTCAACTGAACAATTTCAATCATTCAGAACTTATCATATTCAGAATTCTCAACACACCTACAATCTTTGATTACTATTGATTCCACACATTTCTAAGCTTCCCTCCTACTGGATCGAACCATCCTCTCTTGTGACCGAATTTACTCTGGAGCGGCCATTGTCTTGGTTTAGGCCGGAGTACTCTGATTGATCTCTCGAATTCAAAGCACTCCTTCTTGCGGTGAATGTGTGAGGTTGAACATTTCGCTTGGTTCAAGGAGTCTCCTCCGTCGGTCGTCTCCTTAATTAGTAAAAACCAACAAATCGTTTTGCCCCATCTCTGATTGGCGACCACAGTGGGAGATCATTCTCTCGGTTGCAATTCACAATTTCATCAAAGATGGTCGATTATGGGGAGGTCTCAGAAACATCCAATCTCAATTTATTATCTCCTATTAGCGAATTTCTTCCAATTACTACTAAACTCGGCTGGCCTGGTCAAGCTCCCACAGAGGGTATGAACACTCAAAGCTCAACTGATGTGATTTTCAAATGAGTTGTAGTAAAAAGTTCGTTGAGACTTGTGAAAGCAATAGAATTTAGACTTAATGAGACTTAAAAAAAATAAACAAAACTTAATATAAAAAGTGATTTCAAGATTTAAAAATAGACCAAGGCTCGGATTCACTATTCCTCCTAATTGATTGGTTTATAGTGATATTTCAAGAATTATTATTAAACTCTTCTTCTCATTAATTCGCTATTAATCTATATGGAGTCCAAACATTAAATTGTAATACCTAAGCATGAATTATCAAAGAATTGATTCTAAGCATAATACATCGAATTGATTCACAACTAATTAAGAAAACCAATTTTATCTTTATGTTGATCCTAGTGAATTAAATAAAATAAATAATTAAAGAAATTATAAAAGAAATTACCAATCAAGCATGAGTGAATAGTTTCCTCCGTTGCCTCGATCCTTTGGGTATTTTAGCCGCTCATCATGTTGAAAACCCTCTCAAAGAATTTATTTATGCTCAAAAATGGTTTTACAAATGATGAATAAGGGAGAAATAATGAAAAAATCGGGTTTGTAACAATTATTTTTGTTACAAACCGAAGGCTATTCTGACGATAAATAGTAAGCATCGTTGATGACCTTTGTAGAAACAACGATCATCGCATGTACGTCTTATGTTCTTGACCAAACAACGGCGCCTCTCGATAGTCTTTTGTTCTTCGTGTTCTTCAGCAGCAGCAGAAAACTCGTCTCTGCAACTCGATTAATCCTCGCTCTGTAATGCTCTAAACTCTCCCAAACTCTCCGTTCCCCCCTACAACTCCTCAACACTCTATATATAGTCGAAAGGGCCACAAAATCACAGTAATCACTCCGGAATAATCCCCAATTACTCTTCCAGATACGGGAAGATATTCTTTCCATTTTCTTCTCCTGCAAGCGTCTGCCAGATGAAAGTTATCCTTATTTATCTCTTACACGCTCCTGGTTGTTGCTCGAGTCAACAAACATGCACAGATTACGTTCAAAAACTCCAAAACTCATGCAAACCTGTGTACGTGTACGTGTTGCTCTGTTTGCTTCAATCCCACGATGCAGCCAATTCTAACCGAAAATATCGACCATACCATGCCTGTGATGTTCTAACAGGTTGAACCATGAAGTTTCAGCGATTTAGTCTCCTTCTATCATGCCCAAAACACGATCCCTAAATTTTTCCCGGTGGCTGCAAAAATTCCCGCCAAAACTGAATTTTGAATGGAGAAGATGGTGTCCCCCTAACCAAACTGGGGGTGCGAATAGCAGGAGCCCAACTGAGGTGCCCCTTAACCAAAGTGAGGGTGCCTTTAGTACTTTTCTCCGGGGGACCAAATAACACTTTTTGAGCAACTTTTTCTACACAAGTGTATTTCTCCAAAAACACCTACACAGACATAAAAACACCATAATAAGTACAAAATTAAGCACTAACAATAGAGACACTGAGGAAAATTCAGACACAAAAATGTGTCTATCAAATACCCCCAAACTTATTATTTGCTAGTCCTCGAGCAAATCTAATCTAGAAAATAAAAATCTAACTCACTAGGTGGCCCCAGTGACCTAGTTAATCTCGGGAGGGTTTAACAGAGGTGTACCCACAAAACCATTACTCCAGACCCTAGCTATCTATGCAGAACCTTGGAAGGCACTAAAGAATCTCCTTGGTTGGCATACTTATTGACTACGGGAGGAAGTACCACGATGCGAAATTCAATTGATGTCCACGAGTTTGCACTCAAGCATACTAAAATTCATATAAAGTGAATGAGCTCTACTCGAGATAGTTTACGGACATCATAAACCCGAGTCAACCAATCACATGGATAGATTAAGAAGATGGATATAGAGAAAAACATGGATGATGTTGACTAAGGTGAACCTATCCTAATGGGTGAGATCTTGAGTGCGGACTAATATCAACACTGTTTGGCATATACAAGGGAACCGGTGGTCGATAATCCTAACTCTAGGTCAACTCAAATTTGGCATATACAAGGGTACCGGTGGTCGACTTTATTGTATTTATTAGGTTGGTCTAGTGGTATGTTTTTTTTTTTTTTTTTTTTTTTTTTTTTTTAATCTCGGTCACTCTATTTCACCCTAGCAATGGTAAAAAGAAAAAGAAAAGAAGTGATCATGATTCTTTCGATGTTTCGGCCACGACGATATGGCGAAACTACCATGTTTTCTAACACCCGAGCTCGTGATTTTATGAATAGACTCTTCTAGATGTTTCCATCTAATCAGATTGGTTCCTCAAATTAGATGTTTCCATCCACTTAAATTAGTTAGTGCCGACCTTAATAAACATAAATTTCTAGGCTCTGGAGTTTATTTATTGCAACTAAAAGCTAACAAAAAGTTTCTTCCCAACCCCCAAACTTAAATCTAACATTGTCCTCAATGTTTCTAATGAAAAGAGCAATACCAAAAGTAAAGTAACATGAGGAATCGGTAAAAGAGAAGTCGGAAAGATAGTACACAGGTGAAGAGAGAAATCAAAAACTAATATACAACATACAATCGCCTCGATGGTCAATCAAGGGTAAATAGGGTCCTCCGAGAGGACCTCCTCACATCACCTATAGGAAAGGGCTCTAAAAGGGTTTCAATCTCGACCGTTAACCTTTGAAGAACTACTACCATCCGGTGTCTCGATCTCAACGACTCCATGAGGAAAGACAGTGCGAACAATAAAAGACCCTTCCACCCAGAGAACGTAGCTTCTCGGGGAAAAGATACAAGCGGGTATCATACAGAAGAACTTTTTGACCTGGATAAAGTAACTTCCTTAAAATATTTCTATCATGCACAAGTTTCATTTTGTTCTTATACTCCTTAGCACTATCGTAAGCATCTATACGAATCTCTTCCAACTCATTGAGCTGGAGTTTCTGATGAGTGCCAAATAGTGCATATTTATACACCTTTTTATTGGCATTTTACTCATCTTTTGCGCTTAGAAATCGAGATATTATCCCAGTTCTGTGTTTTCTTTGTTTTCAAGAATAAATATTTGTATTAATTAATTTTGTGTTTTTAGGTAGTAAATAAAGCTCGGAGAATCGAGGAGCCAAAAGAAGCGAAGAGGTGGAGTCGAGCATCCATGGAGCGAGAAAGCCAAAGCCCACGCGCGAACAAGTAGCAACTCATCTTCAAGACATGGGCTTGAGCTAGAGCTACCCACGACCCGGATCCGAACCCGCTCATCCCGAGCCGTTAAGATCTTCACTCGCCACATCCAACGGTCGCTCCTCCCTACACATCGTTCTTTGATGCACTCGCCCAATAACAAATCGCCTCAGTTCTCCCTCGCCCGTTCAGATCTCTCCGCAAGATCCTCGCTCGCTGCGCCTTCCTCATCGAGCTTTGATGTAACCGCTTCACGGCATAGCCCCTATATAAACCCCAAAGCCTAACCCTAAACTCATTTCTTCTCCCTCACCCAGACAGAGAGCGAGCTCTGCAAGCCCATCTCCCGAGCCAAACTCCACAGACACCACCTCCATCTCCTTGCCAGCCCGATTCCGCCACCTCCATCACCAACTCCATCGGGCGACCACCTACTCCCACTCCTTAGGTCTAGATATCTCTTTTGTAGTTTCTACCAACCCTAGAAACTAAATCGGAGATAACTAGAACTAGGGTATTCAACCAACAACCCCACATGGAGCTCTTAAGCGAAGTGACAGAAGAGGAGAAGCAATTCAGAGTATGGGTTGCATTTAATTTCTGTTTTAAAAGTAATTTAGGGTTTGGTTTGTGGAGTCTGTTGCATGTATAAATAGATGATGTAGAAGTTATTTTTGTTCATGCCTGGGCTAGCCAGTGTATCAATTAGGTCAATTTGTAATTATTTTGTATCTTAACCATGTTCTGAGTTCTATTGCTAGGGTTAGATGAAATCCATAATCATTTGATGAGTATAGTTCATATTTTGATTTGTTCTTGATTGTGCTTTATTGTTTAGGGTAATTATAATCTTAACAATCAACATTTTACCTTCACAGAGTATGCCATGTATGCTCTGTAGTCGGATAAATTCTATGTTGATCTTGTTACAATTCACGCTTCATTGAATGCTTTTGATCCTCAGACTGTTTGTACCCTGAAAAGACATTTAGTGCTTGGGAGAGATACTTTAATTGTGATTAGAATACCCAATTTAGGATAGGCTTAATCATCTCAGTAGTGAAACTCGATCTGTGATTAGTTGTACTATGACAAGACAACTAATACTAGGGATCAGTTCATTACCTTAGTTGATAATAATCATCCAATGAGACCCTGTATGAATGGCAAACTTGCCATTTCAAGGGACGAGAACTTCATCAAACTTGAACTGCCTTAGCTGAGATTAGGTGATGGATTCGACACCCTAGTGCTCGCTTTCCGTTTACAATTTACTTTTACGCGCTTAGCTTAGAGTCACTACAACTCAGTAGTATCGGCACAAACATCTGTGTTACTTTGTCACTCACTTGAACTCAGTTGAAGAAGCCCTTAGATCACACATAGAGCACCACAAGTCTCGTGGTTCGACCGTGCTTGCCGCGTCTCCGATAGACGCCGTGTACTTTGCGGTATCACTCGTAGGTCATAAATTAAACACATTCCGAGGCCTACCAAGTTTTTGGCGCCCATTGCTGGGGGAGGATGAGCACTCAGGTTTGGGGGTATTTGATGAGTGCCAAATAGTGCATATTTATACACCTTTTTATTGGCATTTTAATCATCTTTTGCGCTTAGAAATCAGATATTATCCCAGTTCTGTGTTTTCTTTGTTTTCAAGAATAAATATTTGTATTAATTAATTTTGTGTTTTTAGGTAGTAAATAAATCTCGGAGAATCGAGGAGCCAAAGAGCGAAGGTGGAGTCGAGCATCCATGGAGCGAAAGCCAAAGCCCACGCGCGAACAAGTAGCAACTCATCTTCAAGACATGGGCTTGAGCTAGAGCTACCCACGACCGGATCCGAACCCGCTCATCCCGAGCCGTTAAGATCTTCACTCGCCACATCCAACGGTCGCTCCTCCCTACACATCGTTCTTTGATGCACTCGTATGACAAATCGCCTCGGTTCTCCCTCGCCCGTTCGAGATCTCTCATGCAAGATCCTACGCTCGCTGTGCCTTCCTCATCGAGCTTTGATGTAACCGCTTCATGGCCCATAGCCCCTATATAAACCCCAAAGCCTAACCCTAAACTCATTTCTTCTCCCTCACCCCGACAGAGAAGCGAGCTCGCAAAACCCATCTCAGAGCCAAACTCCACAGACACCACCTCCATCTCCTGCCACACAGCCGATTCGCCACCTCCATCACCAACTCCATCAGAGCAGCCACCTACTCCCACTCCTTAGGTCTAGATATCTCTTTTGTAGTTTCTACCAACCCTAGAAACTAAATCGGAGATAACTAGAACTAGGAAGTATTCAACCAACAACCCCACATGGAGCTACGAAGCCGAAGTGACGAGAAGAGGAGAAGCAATTCAGAGTATGGGTTGCATTTAATTTCTGTTTTAAAAGTAATTTAGGGTTTGGTTTGTTGAATCTGTTGCATGTATAAATAGAGATGAATGATGTTGATAGAAAGCATGCCTGGGCTAGCCAGAGCGTCACTCATAGTTTAATTTGTTCTAATGTTTTAGTTTGATTTTCCAGGGTGTGTTGAAACCCCTGATAATATGCTAAGTTATTCATTTTCTTGTTATTGTTCTTGTAAGCTTCATTGTTTGATTGAATTAGCTAGTTAAGTACATGACCCTGTGATGGAGTGTACTGTAAGAAGACACTCCATACTAGGGGGAGTGTGTGAGATTAGCAAGACAATGTCATGGTGTTCATCCCTGGAATGAATCAAGACCATAATTAGGCTAGGAACGCCTTAGCATAAGGTCGGGTGGTGGATTCATCACCACTGGTATTACTTCTTTGCCTTAGTTTAGAGTCACTACAATTTTCGAGTCGCTTCGACAACCAACTTATAATTGTTACACCTCTAGGAATTCGGTTGAAGCCAAGCCTTAGAATCAACATAGCACCACAAGTCCTTGTGGGATCGGCCGTACTTGCGCGTCTCCGGTAGACGCCGTGCACTTGCGGTATAACATGTAGGCTTAAAATTATACACCTTTAGAGGCCTACCAAGTTTTTGGGCGCCGTTCGGGGACTTAGCGTGTGCCCTGTGATTGTTGGCTTGTCTTTTGAGATTCACTCACACTGTACATATCCATTTTACATCGTTATTTTAGTCTTTGTTTAGTATAGCTTAGTTAACTTTTGTAAACTGCATCTTTGTTCTTAATCACCTGCTTCTTCTCATTTGCATCTCAGTGCATATCTGTAGTACTTATAGCTCAGCTGGAGCCCTGTATCTTAGTATCTCTTGTAATGCTTGTTCCCTGTCAGTCCAAAATGTTCTCAGGCCATCTTTGCCCTAAGCTGCACATCTCTGAGTACTAAACTCTTTCTTGAGGTTCGGTACCTACCATCTTTGTGTAACTCTCTTCTTTGTGCTACTGTCTTTGCTTTCTTTGTCATTTGTGTAATTGTGCTTACTGTGCTGCCGAGCTGCTGAGCCAACCTAAGGAACAAAAGAAAAAGTGCAGGCTTGAGGTTAGTAATTGAAGATTGTATGCTTGCTCATTTCCCTGTGAAAACCTGAGTGATTACTTCTTATGCAACCCTGCAAACCAACTAACCAGGTGTGAACTATTTGCCTTGCATTGTTGGTGCATACATCTCTGTGAAAACTAGTGCATCTGTGAGACTCTGTCAACCCTGTTGAACTTGTGTTGTGTGCTGTTAAGCCTTACTGTACATTGCCTTGAGCTCCCTTGCTAGCCCCCTGAAGCTGCAAGCTTGAGCTCCCTTGCTAGCCCCCTTGTGCATGCTCTGTTGACTTGCCTTGCGTTGATAATCTGTGCTTCTTTGGTAATCTGTGTGTGAACCAGGTTTCTCTGTGCTGTTCTGAGCACATAGACTGTGCTAAATTTAAAACCTTCCCTGCACACATTGCATTGTCTGTGCACTCACATGAGCTGTGGTTTTGAAGTTGGCCAAGCTTGTAACCCGGCTGTGACAACCCTTGACCCCAGAATGAGAGCTTAAAGGCTGGTTGCTCATCTGTTGCATCTGCAGTGAACCTTGCATACCCTGGCATAACCCTGAGCATATCCTTGAAACCCCTTTGAGCCATTGTCTGCCCTGTGCTTTGAGAAAACCCTGAGCTTTACCTGTGAAGTATTGACCTCAAGCCCCTGTAGCTTTGAGGTTGAACCAGGATAGCCAGTGTTAACCAAACCCCTTGCAAGCATAACCTAAGTTTGTGCACTCCCTTAGAGTTTGTCTTTGTGACTAGCTAAGGCTGTCTTGTGCAAACTTTTGAGACTGTGCAACTGTTGCTTCCTTGTTGCAGGCACAAACTTGATCACCCAACATTGTGCCTTACATTTGTGCACACGGCCCGAGTGCTTTGAGTTTGCCAAACTCTGCACCAACAGAGCCCTGTCCCACAACCTGGGTTGTATTCCTGGCAAGCCCAACTTCCCACACCCGCTGGGCTCTGTTTCTGCCAACTTAAACATGAGCTGCTGGGCTGCATAAACTAAGCCCGCATCAACTGAAACCACATTAGGCTTCTCACAACAGGCTTTGCACCCACCTGAGCCCACATAACTTGGCCTATCTAATGGGCCGTGCAACAAACTAGAACCCACCTTTGTTGGGCTGAACATCTGTTGGGCTGTGCACACAAGCTGGGATGTGCGGTTTCACAAAAACACAGGCTTCAAACAACAAAGCCCAAACAAACCCAAAACCCAACAAACCAAATGAAACCCAATAAACCAAACCAATCCCACTAAAACCAAACTTAGTCCACTTCATTGGGCTTTGAGTTCAATTTGAGTACTAAATCATGTCGGATTCAGTCTGCTAAATTGGGGATACAAACAAATCCCTTAGAGAGCTTGCTTACGGGCACGCTTCACAGGATGAACTCCCCACATACCATAGTTATTTTAGGGATTTTTATGAGCCTTCTCAGGGCCCTGATCTCACATACCCTAATCATTATGATCACATACATCATTCACCACAGTGGGGAGATGAACAATTTTGTACTTCTCAATCTGTGGAGGAAAATCTTAGACTCATCGAACAAAATAATGCTAGGAGTGTATTGCATGATAAACCATATAGCATTGATTATGAATTTCCTACTGTTGAAAACTCTCCTTTCATTGAACCACATAATGAAATTCTAGAATTGATTCAAAACCTTGAGCAATATCAAAAGTCAAGCTGACCAAAGGGTTGCGAGCTTAGAACTCAAATTGAGTCAAATCTGTGATGCACTAAATGAGGAAAGGGAGGACTTTCAAAATGAAATGTTTATCACCCATAATGAAAATAGTATGCCTAGTCTTACTCGTGCAATTGATATTGCATATGAACATGTTTTAAATGACGGGACTAGAAATACTATGATTTTTAATAAGGAAATGCATTTCTATGATGATGATGATGATGAATATGATATGTTAGAAGAGCATGTGCATGCTGAAAATATGATGGAATCTTTTGGTTCAGAGACGTTAGGCGTCTCTTCTGTGAACCCTATGAATGATACTTCTTCTAATATTCATACATGTGATATTAACTATGAGCTTAGTTTTGTGAAATTCTTCAGTGAATGTGAGCATGCTTCACAACTTGTTTGTGACTTAGGAAAGGATGAATCTTCTGTTGACACTAATGTTCTTTTGGATCATGATATTATTGTTGTGTAAACAGAAGATTCATCCTTTCCTAAGTCACAATATGTTGCCTCCTCTGATGAATTTGACATGGAAATTGATGAATTGTCATGTGAAAATGAACATGATTTACCCTCTTTTGACTTTAGGAAAGTGTGTGATGGTGCAAATGATTTTATACATGAAAATAACTTGGATGTACCTAACCTCTCTCTTGAGTCACAAATTGAAACTCCTTCACCCAACCTAGGTGTAGTTTGTCACAAAATTGCAAAACCAACTTTTCTAAAAATGCCTAACTTAGGCCTAGAGCTTTGTGCTTCCCAAGTCCTCTTGGACTATTTTGCATCAAAGTATAACACTCTTAAGGAGCCACTGTTGGAATGTGTATGTGCACTTTGTAATTAGCAAAACTCATTTCGAGTTAGACCTTTTGCATGATGTACCTTTAAAATTGCAAGATTTTGTTCTCACAAACACACTGTTCACAAGTTTAGGTTTGGGAAACTCCTTCACATCTGCAGTCTTACTTGCACTCTCATGTTATATCGTGTGAAAGGCTGTTGATGTTTGTATATATTTTCTATTGGGTTGATCCTCAACTCTTTAGATTGTTAGTTTATGGTGAATTTTCATTGTATATATCCAGTAGGACTTGTTAAATTTTCTTTTCTTGAATCGGTTGAGTCTTCATGCGCATTTATTATGCTAATCCGATATGATCTCCGTTGAGAATGTTGGATTCTAGCCTTGACTAAAGAAGCTCAACCTTGCTCCGCCGACATACCGGTAATCTCTTCCCTTTTCTCTTATCAAAGCATAGTTCTCTTGGTATGTGATTGTTTAAATTTTCCTATCTGTCGACACATTGAGGACAATGTTTGATTTAGGTTTGGGGGTGCATTTGCATTTAGAGTTTTTAGTCTTTTATTTTACCTTTTATTTTCATAAAAAAAAAAAAAAAAAAAAAAAATTCAAAAACTCTTTTTGTAAAAACCTCCAACTTTTAGAGATTTTAGAGTCACTAGCATGCTTCTAGCTATGTTTACATAGAGATTCGACCGAAATAACGAGAACTTGGAAGTAGGAGAACACAATCGGGTTTCTTAGTTGATTAGAGCGTTAAAATTGGATTTAACTATCCGGAGAGCGAATTAGGTCTTTGTTAGATATTCGGTAGTAGAATTGTGATCACCCATAGTGGAGACTACCCATTTTACATCAAGTAAGGCACCAACCTTCAATTTTTGCAACTTTCTAGAAAAGTTTGTTAGAGTGTGTGTCACCTTACATTAATTCGGGTAGGAATGGTGAGCTACCCAACTTCGCACCAATTTCAGCACTACTTTTGATCTCTTGAGTGCTAGTTTTTGTCAATCATGAGGGTGACGTCTAAAGATGAAAACTCCTTCTAAATATCGATTTGCAGTTAGCATCACTCTCTCTCTCAATCGGCAAGACCCATAGAAACACATCATCGTCGCAAAGCGGAGCATCATCAGAATATGGAAAGAAAAATTGATATAGTCCAAGGTTTATGTGCAACAAAGAAAAGAAAATAGGATGAGAATTAATAAAATTTATAAAATCAAGACAATACAAGTTGTGGAAAAATTGAGTGATAAAGTCCTTTGTCCATGGAGTTAGTTGTTTCATTATTTGTATTTTTATTTTCACTTATTGTAATGTAAAAAAAAAAAAAAAAAAAAAAAAAAAAAAAAAAAAAAAAAATCAATCAAAAATCAAAAAAAAATATCAAAAAAATATTGTAGTTTATTTTTGCTACCACCATGGTAAAGAAGAATTTAAAAAGAAAAATCCAAACAACAAGGAATTTGAGTAGAAAAGTTAAAAATTGTCAAGTTTTGTGAAGTTTAGAAGTTCGTCATCAACATTTGAAGACCAGAAGACCGAAGATTGAAGACGTTTCTATGGTTCTTATGAGAGAGTGATATTAATTGCCGATCGGGTGAGAAGTGAGTGAGTACTCCACCCCTTGCTAATGGTTGATTCCCTTTCTTAGAGATCATCAGAAAAAGATTCTTTTTGTCCACACTTCTGTGGAGTCTTCAGAAATTATTTCGGAAGGTTATCCTTCTTACCTACAACGTGTGCAGGATTTCTCTCTTTATTCCTGCCTGCACACATGAGAGACTAAAAAAAGCGATCTTTTTGAGTGCAATTATCATAAAACCCTAATGGTGAGGCGAAGTTGAGATTTATGATCACAATCGAATCCGAATTCTTTCATATGGTATGGTTACTTCTCGCTCGGCACTTAAGGATGAGAATGCGTTCTTTGGTAGTTCCAACTTCACGTTACTAGCATGCGAAACTCTATGTCCTCATAGCTCCTTGGATGCTTGAGACTCTTTTACACTCTGAAGTTGGAGAAAGTTTTGTGGGTACACCTCTGGTAAACCCTCACGAGACTACAACTCGTCCACTAGGGACACCTAGGGGTTTAAAGGCTTAGTGCATACGCTAAATGCATTCGAGAGACTGCGACAGGGGTATAGTTAGGATTTCTTAATTTCTGTTTCACTTGAGGACAAGTAAAATTCAGGTTTGGGGGTATTTGATGAGTGCCAAATAGTGCATATTTATACACCTTTTTATTGGCATTTTACTCATCTTTTGCGCTTAGAAATCAGATATTATCCCAGTTACGTGTTTTCTTTGTTTTCAAGAATAAATATTTGTATTAATTAATTTTGTGTTTTTAGGTAGTAAATAAAGCTCGGAGAATCGAGGAGCCAAAGAGCGAAGGTGGAGTCGAGCATCCATGGAGCGAAAGCCAAAGCCCACGCGCAAACAAGTAGCAACTCATCTTCAAGACATGGGCTTGAGCTAGAGCTACCCACGACCCGGATCCGAACCCGCTCATCCCGAGCCGTTAAGATCTTCACTCGCCACATCCAATGGTCGCTCCTCCCTACACATCGTTCTTTGATGCACTCGCCCAACAGCAAATCGCCTCAGTTCTCCCTCGCTTGGTTCGAGATCTCTCCATGCAAGATCCTACGCTCGCTGCGCCTTCCTCATCGAGCTTTGATGTAACCGCTTCACAGCATAGCCCCTATATAAACCCCAAAGCCTAACCCTAAACTCATTTCTTCTCCCTCACCCCGACGAGAAGCGAGCTCGCAAAACCCATCTCCCAGACCAAACTCCCACAGACACCACCTCCATCTCTGCCACAGCCGATTCCGCCACCTCCATCACCAACTCCATCGAGCTTGACCACCTACTCCCACTCCTTAGGTCTAGATATCTCTTTTGTAGTTTCTACCAACCCTAGAAACTAAATCGGAGATAACTAGAACTAGGGTATTCAACCAACAACCCCCATGGAGCTCACGAAGGCGAAGTGACGAGAAGAGGAGAAGCAATTCGGAGTATGGGTTGCATTTAATTTTGTTTTAAAAGTAATTTAGGGTTTGGTTTGTTGAATCTGTTGCATGTATAAATAGAGATGAATGATGTTGATAGAAAGCATGCAGGCTGCAAGGAGCGTCACTCATAGTTTAATTTGTTCTAATGTTTTAGTTTGATTTTCGAGGTGTGTTGAAACCCACGATAATATGCTAAGTTATTCATTTTCGTGTTATTGTTCTTGTAAGCTTCATTGTTTGATTGAATTAGCTAGTTAAGTACATGACCCTGTGATGGAGTGTACTGTAAGAAGACACTCCATACTAGGGGGAGTGTGTGAGATTAGCAAGACAATGTCATGGTGTTCATCCCTGGAATGAATCAAGACCATAATTAGGCTAGGAAGCGCCTTAGCATAAAGGTCGGGTGGTGGATTCATCACCCTGGTATTACTTCTTTGCCTTAGTTTAGAGTCACTACAATTTCCGGTCGCTTCGACAACCAACTTATAATTGTTACACCTCTAGGAATTCAGTTGAAGCCAAGCCTTAGAATCAACATAGCACCACAAGTCCTTGTGGGATCGACCCGTACTTGCCGCGTCTTCGATAGACGCCATGCACTTGCGGTATAACATGTAGGCTTAAAATTATACACCTTTAGAGGCCTACCGGTTTCCTCTGGGCTCATGCCTTGTCAAGTGAAAATTTTAGATGCTTAACAGCCCAATAAGCTCTATGTTCTAACTCAACAGGTAAATGACATGCCTTGCCATAAACAAGCCGATAAGGCGACATTCCAATAGTGGTTTTAAACGTAGTACGGTAAGCCCATAAGGCACCAGTAAGCCTAGACGACCAGTCTTTCCGATTAGGATTAACTGTTTTCTTTAATATACGTTTTATCTCCCTATTAAAAACCTCTACCTGACCACTAGTCTGCGGATGATACGGGGTAGCTACCTTATGTGTCATACCATATTTCTTCATCAAAAGCCTAAAAGGTCCATTATAAAAGTGCGACCCTCCATCACTAATTATAGCTCGCGGTGTACCAAAACGTGTAAGTATATTATTTTTCAAGAACTCAATCACAACCCTATGGTCATTGGTCTTACACGCAACCGCCTCAATCCACTTAGAGACATAGTCTACAGCGACAAGGATATATAAGTTACCAAAAGAAATTAGGAAACGCACCCATAAAGTCAATACCCCACACATCAAAGACCTCAACAACTAAAATAGGGTTCAAGGGCATCATGTTCCTACGGGAAATGGTTCCTAATTTCTGGAAACGTTCACAAGTAACACAGTAACTATGGGAGTCTTTAAACCACGAAGGCTAATAGAATCCACATTGCAATATCTTAGCAGCAGTCTTCTTAGCACTAAAGTGACCCCCACAAGCATGATCATGACAAAAGGAAATAATGCTGGACTGGTCACTCTCAGGTATACATCTCCTAATAATCTGGTCTGAACAATATTAAAATAAATAAGGATCATCCCAAAAGAAGTGCTTAACCTAGAACGATCTTGTTTACCCCAATGTTGGGGCATTCGGCCAGTAACAAGATAATTCACTATATTTGCATACCAAGGTGACTAGGAAGCAGAGACCAATTGTTCATCAGAGAAGCTATCCCTTATATGAAGGGAATCATTAGGGGAACTAACAACCAGCCTAGACAAGTGGTCTACTACTACATTTTCTGCACCCTTTTTGTCTCTAATGTCTGTACAAAATTCTTGTAATAAAAGGATCCATCTAATCAATCTAGGTTTGGTATCCTTCTTAGACAAAAGGTATTTCAGAGCAGAATGATCGTATAGATTACGATTTTAGAACCTAAGAGATAGGGTCTAAACTTGTCTAAGGCAAACACAATAGCCAACAGTTCCTTCTCTGCATCTTGGTATAGTTCAACTGGGCATCATTCGAGTTTTGCTAGCATAGTAAATCACATGAAGTAATTTGTTTTCTCGCTGACCTAGCACAACAACAATAGCATAATCGAAGCATCGCACATGATCTCAAAGGGTAGGTTCCGGTTGGGTGCACTGGACTATGGGGCGGTAGTAAGTAAAGTCTTAAGCTTCTCAAAAGCCTCTAAATAAGCATCATCAAAGACAAACTTAACATCTTTTGCAAGCAAATTGCAAAGAGGTCTAGAAATCAAGCTAAATCCTTAATGAATCGACGATAAAAACCTGCATGCCCTAAGAATGACCTAATATCTCTTACGGTTTTTTGGGACTGTAAAGTCTTGATAAGGTCAACTTTGGCTTTATCTACCTCTATACCCTTAGAAGATACGATATGCCCTAAAACAATTCCTGATCGAACCATAAAATGACATTTCTCCCAATTAAGCACTAGATTCTTTTCCTTGCACCTAGTCAACACTAATGACAAATGATGCAAGCACTCATCAAAGGACGAACCAAACACTGAAAAATTGTCCATAAAGACCTCTAAGAACTGTTCTACTATATCTGAAAATATGCTCATCATGCAACGATGAAAAGTTGCAGGGGTGTTACATAGCCCGAAAGGCATGCGTCTATACGCAAAGGTACCAAAGGGACATGTAAAAGTAGTTTTCTCCTGGTATTCTGGGGAAATAACTATCTGATTATAGCCGAGTAGCCATATAAAAAGCGTAATGACTATGTCCGACTAATCTCTCAGCATCGGGCCGATGAAGGGAAGGGGAAAGTGGTCCTTCCTAGTGACCTTGTTCAATTTCCTATAGTCAATACGAGACACGCCAACCCGTGGTCACCGGGTTGGGATCAACTCATTGTTATCATTCTGGACTACAGTAATACCAGATTTCTTGGGAACAACCTGGCAGGGCTGACCCACTTCATGCGAAATGGGGTAGATAATGCCTGCATCTAACAGCTTAAGAACCTCGGTTCGAACTACTTCTTTCATATTAGTGTTTAGTCTTCGTTGCATCTCCCTAGAAGGTTTGGTATCTTCCTCTAAATAGATCTGATGCATACAAACAGTAGGACTTATACCCTTAATGTCTGCTATGGTACATCCTAAAGCTTCCTTGTTATTTTGAAGGACGGTCACTAGCCTACTTTCCTGATCACTATCCAAGTCGGAAGCAACAATCACAGGTAAAGTCTCAGACGGGCCTAAAAACACATACTTCAGGGTATCTGGCAATGGTTTTAGGTCCAACTTAGGAGGCTTTTATAACGAAGGAACTAGGGTAGACTTAGAAATTGGTAGTGGCTCGAACTTAGGTTTCCATCCATTACTAGTGTCTAACAAAGGGGTTGAATCTAACAAAGCATTCACCTCATTAATCACAATATCATCATCGAAATCAATCCCAAAGTGAGCTAGGCATTTCTCTAATGGATCTTCTAACAAAGTGTTTGGTAATGACTCCTCGACTTATGTTCCTATCATGTTCACCTCTTCTATGTTCGAGTCATCTAGTTCAGAGGGTAGCTTACTAATATTAAAAATGTTCAGCTCAATAGTCATATACCAAAAGACAAGTTCATAATACCATTTCGACAGTTAATGATCGCATTGGATGTAGCTAAAAACGGGCGACCTAAAATCACTGGTATTTGGTACTCTGGGTCAGGGACAGGTTGGGTATCTAGGATAACAAAATCCACTGGATATATAAACTTGTCGACCTCTATAAGAACATCCTCGATTACACAACGAGGAATTTTAACGGACCTATCAGCTAACTGGAGTGTCATCTGGGTAGGTTTCATCTCACCAAGTCCTAGCTTAAGGTACACATGGTATGGGAGTAAGTTCACTGGCTCCTAAGTCAAGCAAAGCTTTCTCAACACGGTATTTACCTATTGTGCAAGAAATATTAGGGGACCACGGGTCTTTATACTTAGGAGTAGTGGTATTGAATAATAGAACTCACGTGACTAGCTAGAAAGGCTTTCTTACGGACACTAAGCTTCGCTTTCGCGTACACATATCCTTAAGAAACTTGGCATAGCGGGAATCTGCTTAATTGCATCTAATAATGGAAGGTTGATAGTTACCCGCTTAAAAACCTCCAATATATCATTAAAGTTGGACTCCCTCTTAGTTGGAACTAGTACTGGGAACAGGGCTCTGGGAACAAAGCACTGGCTCAATATGACCCTCATTGGTCTCTTTAGAGACTCTATCAGTCTCCTCGGTTTCTGGTTTGAAAGGGTGAACTAAAACATGTTCACTATCAGACGTGGCAACCTTGTTGTCTATCACTCTACCACTCCTAAGGGTTTTAATAGCATTCACATGATGGGATGGTCCTTCACCTACTTGATGAACTCCTTGATAGACATATTTATGTGTCTAATATGATCTCAATTTATGTATTGGTAGTGCTCGATTTCGTATTTATTATGTATTTTTATGTCTTTGTAGGTGTTTTTGGAAAATAAGCTTTTGCGGCGAAATTGGCTCGAAAAGTGGTATTTGCGCTCATGGGAGAAAATCAAAGGCACTCCTCAAATAGATAAGAGGTACACACTTGATAAGGGGTAACCCACTGATATTTGCAACCCACATCTACTATTTGCACCCACACGGCAACTGCTATTGGCAGAACAGAACCGGAGAAGGGGAGGTCATCTTCTCCAAATTCAAATTCAGAAAAGGAGGGAATCAAATCCAGTTAACAGCGTATTCGTCTCGACAACTTTTGGACGAGTTTTACTTGGATTTTCTCATGGTTCTCAATTGGACTGGGCCTGTTTTGGTACAACAGGATTGCTGCTGGGTTTTAATTCAAGGAAATACGAAGATTCTATAAGTTTGGGAAGGAAACAATACTCGGGTTTTTTGCAACTGCTATTTTTGGAGGTTCCGTGATAAAACAGGGAGGATATCTTCCCTTCCGAATTGAAGATATATACGGAAACAGTTTGGAAAGAACCAAGGATAAATCAGACACGTAAACAGAGATATCGTAGCTTGGAAAGAAATAATGAAGCCCGAGACTTGTGAAGAAAAAAAAGAGAGAAATATACTCGGGATTTATTCGTCTGTGGTGTATAAAAAGAAGCGGTGGAAGTTTGAAAAGGGTGTGGAGGAGTTTGGGGTCTATACGTAGTTTAGGGGAAGCTCTGGTACGAAGAAATCACGCCGCAGAGAAAGTTGCAGCAGCAGGTGAAGAAGACGAAGAACATACACTTCAGAAGTGTCGTTCTCAAGAACCCTAGAACACGAAGAACATAAGACTCACAAGGAACTGTCGCAGAGAACTATCGCTATTCAACAACATAACTGAAGTATCGTTTAAAGGGCAGTCTTATTTCTTCTGTAATATGATCTGTTTGTAACTCCTTTTAGCGTTTCAAACTATGCGCTTTATTAGTTTTCTCTTGTTTTTTTACCTATTTGAGCTATGAACAATTATTTTGAGCACGTGAATAATATGAGGAGCTAAACCCCAACACTGGGACAAAGGAGGAAGCTAATTTTCATGCATGCGGTAATTCTATTTATTTCTTATATGATATGACTTCTTGCACTTGATTTAATTGTTTTATGATTTTCACTAATTAGTTGTGATTTCGTTTGATGATGTATGCTTAGTTTTAGTACTTTTGATGCGTCATGCTTGTGATTTACAATTAATCTTTTAAAAATCTACCTTGGCAAAGACATAGAGTCAATATTTTATTGTTTGAGCTATAATTGTCTAGGATAAATATAAGAATCGCATGAATGAGAATTGGTGGAACCCTGAGTCTCGGTACCTCTCGATATTGTGACAACCCTTTTGTATATATTTTCTATTATTAAATTCTGAAACCAAATCTTTACAAGTATGAGTTGAACAAACTTTACTACCACTTTACAAACAACTTTCTACAACTTGTTAAAATTACATCACTCCTCTAGGATTGGGCTGAGTTTGACTAGGAAACTTACCTTTTTCCCTCAAAGACTCATTTATCGACATTAACTCCTGGGTTTCAACTCGGAAATAGCCTGAGAGTTAGCATAACCTATACTCTTACTTTCATCTATCCCTTGCGCAACCATTTGGTTGATCTTTTTGAGCTTTTAATAAACGAGGCGAGAGTATCCTCTAAACTTGTGATCTTTTTATCCGAAAGGTTAAACCCAGGGTTGACCTGAAGAGTTCTTAGCATAACCAAAACCTGGGGGAGGCTGAGAATTACTAGACTGACCTTGATTATGGCCCTTAGACCAAGAAAAATTAGGATGGTTTCTCCAACCAGGATTGTAGGTCTCTGAGTCCGGGTCAAACTTCTGACGGTTCTCAAACCTAGCATTGTTATAGACAGCATGAGCTTTCTCTTCACTAACCTGACCTTGCCAAAATGAGTTATCGGGCTCTATTTCGCAACTAGAGACTTGAGAGGTTCTATTAGGTTCACCAAGGGACCTATTTTTAGACTGACCCATTTCCAAAGCTTCTAACCTTCTAGACAAAGCAACAAACTTAGCTACTGACCCGAAGCTTGTATCTACCACATTGGTGCTACTTCTATTGACCAAGAGTCTCTTGGGTGGTTCAACACAAGACTCCCACTGTTGGGATTTCTCAGCAACAACTCCTAAGAAGGTAAAGGCATCCTCAACACTTTTATTAGTGAACTCACCGGTAGCACATAGACTCGACCATGGCTTTGGTCGAATAGTCTAAACCATTATAAATAATATCTACAAGTTTCATCTTATCAAATCCATGGTGAGGACACTGGGATAGGAGATCATTGAATCTCTCTAAAAACCTATAAAAAACTCTCCCTCTTGTTTTACACTAGCACTAATTTACGCTAACATTTGCGGTTTTATGCTTAGGGTAGAATTTCATATAGAAAGCGGCAATAAGGTCCTGCCATGTTTCAATCGATTCAGATGGTAGGTTGTTTAGCCAGGTTTTGGCTTTATCTCTCAAGGAAAAGGAAACATCTTAAGTTTCAAGACTTCATCAGTAAGGTCTTTTATTCTAACTGTCCCACAAATTTCCTCAAAGTCCCTAATATGAAAATAAGGGTTCTCATCATCTTTTCCTAAGAATATAGGGATCATTTGAAGAATACTAGGTTTGATCTCGAAATTAGCCGTATTGGCTGGCAATTTAATGCACGAAGCTCGGTTGGTCCTAGTTGGGAACATGTAATCTTTCAAAATTGCCATTCTAAGCACAAACAAGTAACTAGGGTACTTTCCTCAAGAAGAGACAGATTCTCAAAATCAAGTTTCCAAAAACGGGGCTCTCAAAGAAGACTCTTGATTTCCCGCCTTCACAAGAAGAACTACTAGGTTTGTCACTAATCAAACGACCTAGAGTGTTTCTTTTCCAAGCCCGCTCTCTAATAACCTCGGGCATACACGAGAAAAAAAACAAAATAAAAAGAAAAATCCTAAATGGAAGGAAGTTCTATGCAAACACAAACAAGGCTGACTCCACCACAGCAAACCTAATGATTTCTAGCAAACAAAAATCATGATGGCTCCACTTAGATTGTTTTCTAGACCAGCTTCTAATCCTTCGAAAGGGAATTCGTTACAATCTGAGCAAACCCCTCTGGATCAATCCGAGTTTAAGTAAGTTGAATAGAGGTGAGGGAAGCTGCGTGGAGCTTTGATACCCAAGGCCTAACCGCATTACAAGGCGGTGCAGTCACGCATTCAACTCAGAAACCATCATGAATCAAGTATGCTTAAAAGAGTAACCAATATTTTTCGAACGACTTTCCTATTAAGCTCGTTACCCTATCGGTCTCGTTCTATTCCAAATTTTAAAGCTTAGGTTCGCTTTAAGTATTGTTTTCCTAAGGCGGGCAAGAAGAGAACGGTGATGAAATCCAAACCCTTATCTTGTATGGCCAGGCCTTGCCCTTTACTAGGAAATTAAAGCAGCCGTATTCAGTTCCTCGACATATATGCAAACGAAGGAATACAGTAACCCGCTGACAGGGGATTCGCGAGTGTTTCGACAAACTTACCTCCCGTTCCAGACGGGGATGAACCGTTGTAGTCGACTCGGGCCACGACTCCTATGTCATGTACGAACCCAAGGGGCCGAGGCGATATAGTAATCGCCGTCCTTCTCAGCACACAGTTTATATTTAAACTACCCTTCCGTAGGGTTTAAAAATAAAAGAATGTCCAAATGTCCAAGTCCAAAGTCCAAAAAGTAAAAGTGCAAAAGAAAAGGAAAGTCTAAAAAAAAAATATCAAAAAATAAAATAAAATGCCTCTCTCTTTTTTTAAAATAATAAAAAAATCTTGTTCTTTCGCTCCTTTCGATTTGTCTTTAACTCCAAATCTTTAAGTATTCACCAAAAGCTTTGGCAAATTTTTCTTTCGCTCCAAATTCCAAAATCTGCAGTTTAAATACAAAAACCCAAAAACGTAAAGTAGAACAAATAAATAAAAACCTAAAAAATAAATCTAAAAACTCTAGCCTAAAGACAAGTCCGCGTCGGCGGCGCCAAAAATTGATGTGATTTTCAAATGAGTTGTAGTAAAAATTTCGTTGAGACTTGTGAAAGCAATAGAATTTAGACTTAATGAGACTTAAAAAAAAAAAACTTAATATAAAAAGTGATTTCAAGATTTAAAAATAGACCAAGGCTCCGGATTCCACTATTCCTCCTAATTGATTGGTTTATAGTGATATTTCAAGAATTATTATTAAACTCTTCTTCTCATTAATTCACTATTAATCTATATGGAGTCCAAACATTAAATTGTAATCCCTAAGCATGAATTATCAAAGAATTGATTCTAAGCATAATACATCGAATTGATTCACAACTAATTAAGAAAACCAATTTTATCTTTATGTTGATCCTAGTGAATTAAATAAAATAAATAATTAAAGAAATTACCAATCAAGCATGAGTGAATAGTTTCCTTCGTTGCCTCGGTCACTGGGTATTTTAGCCGCTCATCATGTTGAAAACCCTCTCAAAGAATTTATTTATGCTCAAAAATGGCTTACAAATGATGAATAAGGGAGAAATATGAAAAAATCGGGTTTGTAACAATTATTTTTGTTACAAACCGAACTGTTACAGAGAACGATAAATAGTAATTGTCGTTGACTGATGAGTGCCAAATATTGCATATTTATACACCTTTTTATTGGCATTTTACTCATCTTTTGTGCTCAAGAATCAGATATTATCCCAGATTCTGTGTTTTCTTTGTTTTCAAGAATAAATATTTGTATTAATTAATTTTGTGTTTTTAGGTAATAAATAAAGCTCGGAGAAATTAAGGAGCCAAAAGAGCAGAAAATTGGAGGCAAGCATCTATGGAGCAAAAAGCCAAAACCCGCGCGCGCACCAGTTGCAACCAAACAAGTAGCAACCCATTTACAAGACATGGGCTTGAGCTAGCCACGACCCGGATCCGAGCCCGTCCACCACGAGCCGTTGAGATCTTCTCCAGCTAAATCCAATGCTCGCTGCCTCCTACATTTCAACTCTCGATGTCTCCGCTCAACACCAAATCACCCCGAGTTCACCTTCAACCGTTCAGATCTTCTCCAGCTAAATCCTACGGTCGCTGCAGCTGGCGCATCATCTCTCGCCACTCCTGCTCCACACCGAATCAACCCATACCCCTACACCATCGACCATCACCCCATTTCTCTTCTTCTCCTTCTCTTTCTTCTCCATACCTCCAAAGCGGAGAGAAACCATCCCCCTTCACCTCCTTCACCCATGCTCATGGCAGAGCCATCATCACCACCTTCTCCTTATCCTGCCAGCCTTCACCAACCGCCTTTGATAGTCCTTTCACCTCCCCTCTAGGTTTAGTTATCTCTCTTTTAGCTTCTCCATAACCCTAGAAGCTAATTTAAAGATAACTAGAACTAGGGTTTCATCAAAACAGTCGAAGCATGGAGCTCTGAGCCGAATTGACAGAAGAGACGACTGATTCAGAGATATGGGCGGTATGGGTTTGCATTTAATTTCTGTTTTATAGAGAACTAGGGTTTTGGGTATTTTTGCATGTATAAATAGAATGTAACCATGGATGTTAGAGCTCATGCCTGGGCTAGCCAGAGCACCACTTAGTGTAATTTGTATCATGTTCTAAACTTAATTTGCTAGGGTTGAGATCAAACCCATGATCATTGCTAACTTTGGTTCATACTTTGATAATTGTTCTTGTTATGTTATAATGCTTAGGATAAAAATAATTTGAACACTTCAGCATATTACTTTCACAATGCATGCCAAGTATTCATTGTAGTCAGAACACTTCTATGTTGAATGTGTAGCAATTCATGCTTCATTGATTATTATTGCTATTTAGACTAATTGTGCCCTGAGAAGACAGTTAGTACTATGGAAAAATACCCTAATTGCAATTAGAATATCCATTTTGGGATAGGATTAATCATCTGAGTAATAAACTGATTTGTGATTAGTTGTACTGTGACAAGACAGCTAATACTAGGAATTAGTTAATTGCCTTAGTTGATAGTAAGCCATCCATTGAGACCCTGGATGAATGGCAGACCTGCCATTACAAGGGATGAGAACATTATCAACAATTGAACTGACTTAGCTGAGATTAGGTGGTGGATTCGACACCCTAGTGCTCTCTATCATTTACAATCTACCTTGCTTGCTTTAGTTTAGGTTCACACAACAACACCTCAGTCGTATCTACGACACCAAACAATATTTGTATCACAATTCCTTTGAATTCAGTTTAGCAAGCCTTGATCAACCATAGCACCACAAGTTCTTGTGGGATCGACCCGTATTTGCCCTGTCTACATTGTAGACACCGTGCACTTGCGGTTATAACAAGTAGGCTAAAATCAGACCATCTTCCCAACCTACCAAGTTTTTGGCGCCGTTGCCGGGGACTTGGCGTGTGCCCTGTTGATTGCGTGCTTGCTTTACTGATTTTCATTCCACCATTGTACATATTAGCTTAGACCCTGTTTATATTTTCCTTGCATTGTTATTTTTAGTCCTGCATTAGTATAACTTAGCTGCATCATTTTTTTCTATTTCTGCATCTTCCATTACATTCTGTCGCACTCACCATCTCACTTCAGCTGAGCTCAAGTCTGCCTAGCTGGAGCTGTCACCACCCAGCTACTTTGTGACCTCCAATCACTCATTGTTAAACCCTCATTTAGGCTAGTTGCATCTGTGTAGTGGTTCTGACAGTGTAACTGTGCATATGTGCACCTTTTTGTGTCGTGAGCTGTGCAATTTAGAGAACTAAATCTCTTTGTTAAGCTAGCAGGTACTTGCTGTGCTTGCTGTGCTGCTGAGCAAGCCCAAGGAGTGGGAGAAAAAGGCGCAAAACCTGAGCTTTACAACACCCTGAGCAACCCCTGCAAATCAGGTGAGTGACTCAGTGATATGTGAATTATATACCTGTTAGTTGTGTATGCCATGACTCTATGCTGAAATGTATGGGTATGTGCATGAACCTGTTAAAATCTGATGCTATGTTTGTATAGCCATTTGAATTACATACCCTGAGCATTACTCTGTCAACCCTGCACCTCTATGCATGCTCTGAACCCTAAGGCTAGCCAATCCTGTGACAATCGAGCTTTGGTTCACACGATAAGCTAGTCATTCTGCTGAGCATCTTTGTCTGTGCACCTATGAGCCACAACAAGCATAGTGTATTTCCCTGTCACATGTGAATTTGAGCCTAGCCTGTGAAGACCAAGTGGAAGTTAGCTGAGTAACTTGACTTCACAGGCCTTGTGAGCCACAGGCTAACTTGCTAGCCCCCTGAAGCTGCAAGTTTGAGCTTAAGCTGTGAAAGAACCTTGTATAACCTGAGTATAACATGTGCAAAGTGAAGTCAACTGAACCAGTTGCTCTCTCACTTTACACCCTAGGCTTCAACATACCCTGTACTCATCCCAGCCCCTGTAGCTGTTGAGCTTGAGTTTGTGCATACTCTAGTTTATCAACCTATGCAATCACCAACCTTAGCTGAGCTACTGGGCTAATTGAACCCAAAGATGTCTGCCAATCTACTCTCTGTGCTGTGTGCTCTGTATTTGTTATGAGCACATAATCTGTAGCTACAAACCCGTTGACCCTGCCTACCTGTGCATGATCTCTAAAGTTTGAGGTCAACAGACCCTGCATCTGTGTGTGTCAAGTGTGTATAAGAGTGCTGGAATCTCATATTTGAATAACATGCTTGGTTGTATGATAACCTGGAATAGTTAATTGTGCTTCACCTTAGATAATTTCCATGAAAGCTTGGCTCTGAAATAGCTGCTGTGACCACAAAACCCTGCTGAAGTCTGCATAATTGTGTAAAACCTCTGAAAATTGAGGTCAACTGAATCAGTTGACACACTGTGGCATGTTAAGTATGTTGTAAAAAAGCTAAAAATAGTCCATCTGCCCTGAGCTTAAGCCACAGACCCTGTGAGCCATCTACTCCCCTGTGTGACCTGTGAAGCCAACTTGTTGACACCTTGAGCATGTTATAACTGCTGCACTTTGTTCATTTACTGTTGCATCTGCTGATCCAGTGAATATTGGATGTTGTGAATAATATGCTATGCTCACATGAGTGCTTTGGTTTTGTGTTAGCAGTGCTTATTTTTGCATAATCTCTGACTCTACATACTGCCTGTTTTCTTGTGCACTCACATAACCTGTGCTGTGCTTTGAGGTGCACTCATATAACTCAGGCCAGCAGCAAAAAAGCACTCCTGTGTGCTTGAAGTGGTATGTCACTTGTGTGAGTGTACTTAAATCTGTGCTGTGCTGTTCACATAAGTTTGCCTTTGTCAACCAGTGCATAAACCCTGCACATAGCCAACCTCACAGCTCATCTGTGCATCTGTGAAACTCTGCATAAGCTGAAACCCACACAACTGGGGTGTAAGCTTTGACCAAAATTGTCTGTTTGCAACAACTGGGCTGCACATAAACTGAAGCCCAATCACTGGGCTCTGCTTCTGCCAACTGCTGGGCTGAAGCAAATAAACAGAAAGCCCAATCACTGGGCTGTGCATTTTCACAGCAACTTGGCTGCATAAACTGGGCTCTGTTCCCTGACAATCTCTGCACAACCTGAGCCCACAACAGCTGGGCTTTGCATAGCCACTGGAATTTGCATTTTCACCCAACCTGGGATCTGCAACATACCCAAAGCCCACACAAACCAAATCCCACATAAACCAAACCAGCCCAATAAACCAAAACCCACTTAAACCAAATCTGAGCCCACTATCCACTAGGCTTCCCACAAACTGGGCTTTGCATAAACTTTGGGCTGTGCATTTGCGTCACTTGGGCTTAGCGTCCCTGTTTTGGAGACTTCATTGGTCATTCATGCTTTATGTGTGCTAGGCTATTTGAGTTGCTAGACCATGTCGGGATTTTGGTCTGCATTCAGGGATGGAAACAAATCCATTAGAGAGCTTGCTTACGGGCATGCTTCACAATATGAACTCCCCACATACCATAGTGATTTTAGGGAGTACTATGAACCATCTCAGGGCCCTGACTTTGAATATTCATACCCTAACCATCATGAGCACATGTATCAGTCACCACAGTGGGGAGTTGAACAATTTTATACTCCCAGGCTCCTTGTTTACAATCACTAATGGAAACGCTCATGGAACAAAATGCTAGGCTTGAACTAAATGCAATGCATGATCATCCATATAGCAACATGTCTGAATCTCCCTTCTCTAGTGAACCTCATGCACAACCATGCAGTGAATATCCATATGAGGCATGCATACCACTATTGAAGACTCTCCTTCCATTGAACAATGTTACATGTTCTTAAAGATGAACCTGGTTCATTTAGAAAAAGAAGAACGGAAGGAATCTCATGATAAGATGTTTGTTGTCCCTAATAAAGAAAATTTTGAAAATAGTGTTTTCTTCCTACTCATGCTGGACACCTTGAATATGAACCTAATCTAGAGAGGAAAATGAGTACACTAGGAATACTACAAATTTGAATAGGAAATGCATTTTTTTTATGATGATGATGATAAATATGATATGTTAGAAGAACATGTGTATACTGAAAATGTAGTAGAATCTTTGGGTTCAGAGACGTTAACCGTCTCTTCTGTGAACCCTATGAATGATGCTTCTTCTAATATTCACACATGTGATGCTGATTTGGAGCCTGTGCAATTGTCCTGTGAAAGTGAGCATGCTATATCACATGTTTCTTCTAATTATGTCATACATGAGAATGAACTTTTGAGTAATGATGATTATGACATGGAGATTGATGAACTGTTTTATGCAGGTGAACATGATTTACCTTCTTCTGACCTTAGGAAAGTGTGTGATGGTGCAAATACTCTTATACATGAAAACAACTTAGATGTACCTAATCTCTCTCCTAAGTCACAAATTGAAACTCCTCCACCAAACCTAGGTGTAGTTTGTAACAAAATTGCAAAACCAACTTTTCTGAAAATGCCTAATTTAGGCCTAGAACTTTGTGCCTCCCAAGTCCTCTTGGACTATTTTGCATCAAAGTATAACACCTTTAGGGAGCCACAGTTGGAATGTGTATGTCTGCCTGTTCTTAGCAAAACTCATTTTGAGTTAGACCTTTTGCATGATGTACCTTTAAATTTGCAAGATTTTGTGCTCAAAAACACACCTGTTGACAAATTTAGGTTTGGGTGAAAGTCATTCCCATATGCAGCCTTACTTGCACTCTCTTGTTATATTTGTGTAAGGCTGTTGATGTTTGTATATATCGTCTTTTGGGTTGATCCTCAACTCTTTAGATTGTTGGTATATGGTGACTTTTCATTGTATATAATCCAGTAGGACTTGTTAAAATTTTCTTTTCTTGAATCGGTTGAGTCTTCTTGTACATATTTTGTGCTAATCCGATATGATCTCCACTGAGAATGTTGGATTCTAGCCTTGACAAATGAAGCTCTAACCTTGCTCCATGGTCATCATAGTAATCTCTTCCCTTTTCTCTACTCAACATAGTTCTCTTGGTATGTGACTGTTTAAATTTTTTCTATCTGTCGACACATTGAGGACAATGTTTGATTTAGGTTTGGGGGTGCATTTGCATTTGCATATAGAGTTTTTAGTCTTTTTAATCTTTTATTTAAAAAAAAAAAAAAAAAAAATTGAAAAACTCAAAAATTTGCATAAAAACCTCCAACTTTTAGAGATTTTAGAGTCACTAGCATGCTTCTAGCTATGTTTACATAGAGAGTCGACTGAAATAACAAGAACTTGGAAGTCTTGGAGAACGCAATCGGGTTTCTTAGTTGATTAGAGCGTTAAAGTTGGATTTAACCATCTGGGAGGGCGAATTAGGTGTTGTTTAGATATTCGGTAGTAGAATTGTGATCAACCATAGTGGAGACTACCCATTTTACATCAAGTGAGGCACCAACCTTCAATTTTTGCAACTTTCTAGAAAAAGCTGTTAGAGTGTGTGTCACTGTACGTCAATTCAGGGTAGGAATGGTGAGCTACCCAACTTAGCACCATTTTCAGCACTACTTTTGATCTCTTGAGTGCTAATTTTTGTCAATCATGAGGGTGACGTCTAAAGATGAAAACTTCTTCTAAATACCGATTTGTAGTTAGCATCACTCTCTCCCTCTCAACAACATCAACAGATTCATAGAAACACATCATCGTCAGCAAGCGGAGCATCATCAGAATATTTGAAGAAAAGTTGATATAGTCCAAGGTTCACGTGCAACAAAGAAAAAGAAGATGATAATTAATGAAGTTTCTGAAAAATTGAGTCTTATTGTTTTATTGTTATTTTCATTCCAAGTTAAAAAAAAAAAAAAAGTTTGTCAATTTTTTGTGAAGTTCAGAAGTTCGTCATCAACATTTGAAGACCGAAGATTGAAGACGTTTCTATGAATCTTTGAGAGAGTGATATTAATTGCCGATCGGGTGAGAAGGTAAGTGAGTACTCCCACCCTTGCTAATGGTTGATTTCCTTTCTTAGAGATCATCAGAAAAGATTCTTTTTGTCCACACTTCTGTGGAGTCTCCAGAAATTATTTCGGAAGGTTACCTTTTTTACATACAACGTGTGCAGGATTTCTCTCTTTATTCCTGCCTGCACACATAGACTAAAGGAATACTGTTTCTTTGCGTATAATAAACCCTAAATCTTTTTGGATGACAAACAAATCAATCATAAAACATTTTAAAATTGCAAACGATAATTATGAGACAAAACTAATATATTGTGATGGCAATAGATAATTAGTATCTATATTCAAGGAGTCAAGAAGAAAGAGAAAACTTCATGGTTCTAAAACTCCTAGAATAAAGTAGAAGAGATAATAATGTCCCACTCTTCCTAAGCTTCTATATATATAGTTTTGTAACTCTTTCTTGAAGAAACTAGGAAACCTAGTGAAAATTCTTTCTGCCAAAGAAACTATCTTTTTGAGTGCAATTATCATAAAACCCTATTAGAATCCGAATTCTTTCATATAGTATGGTTACTTCTCGGCAACAGCTCAAAGACAAACAATGGCAGAACCCAAATCCTCAACTCCTACCAAGGATGAGAATGCGTTCTTTGGTAGTTCTAACTTGTTACTACATCTCAGCATCGAGATATAAAATTCTATGTCCTCATAGCTCCTTGGATGCTTGAGACTCTTTTACACTATGAAGTTGGAGAAGGTTTTGTGGGTACACCTCTACCGGAAGGCAAACCCTCACGAGAGACTACAAGCTCGTCCACTAGGGACACCTAGGGGTTTAAAGGCTTAGTGCATACGCTAAATGCATTCGAGAGACTGCGACGGGGGTATAGTTAGGATTTCTTAATTTCTGTTTCACTTGAGTACAAGTAAAATTCAGGTTTGGGGGTATTTGATGAGTGCCAAATATTGCATATTTATACACCTTTTTATTGGCATTTTACTCATCTTTTGTGCTCAAGAATCAGATATTATCCCAGAGTCTGTGTTTTCTTTGTTTTCAAGAATAAATATTTGTATTAATTAATTTTGTGTTTTTAGGTAATAAATAAAGCTCGGAGAAATTAAGGAGCCAAAAGAGCGAAAATTGGAGGCAAGCATCTATGGAGCAAAAGCCAAAACCCGCGCGCACCAGTTGCAACCCAACAAGTAGCAACCCATTTACAAGACATGGGCTTGAGCTAGCCACGACCCGGATCCGAGCCCGTCCACCACGAGCCGTTGATATCTTCTCCAGCTAAATCCAACGCTCATTTGCCTCCTACATTTCAACTCTCGATGTCTCCGCTCAACACCAAATCACCCCGGTTCACCTTCAACGCATTCGAGATCTTCTCCCGGCTAAATCCTACGGTCGGCAGGTGGCGCATCATCTCTCGCCCTCTGGCTCCCACACCGAATCAACCCTACCCTCACACCATCGACCATCACCCCATTTCTCTTCTTCTCCTTCTCTTTCTTATCCATACCTCCCAGAGAGAAACCATCCCCCTTCCTCCTTCACCCATGCTCATGGCGAGCCATCATCACCACTTTCTCCTTATCTGCCAGCCTTCACCAACCGCACCCCAGATAGTCCTTTCACCTCCCCTCTAGGTTTAGTTATCTCTCTTTTAGCTTCTCCATAACCCTAGAAGCTAATTTAAAGATAACTAGAACTAGGTTTTCATCAAAACAGTCGAAGCATGGAGCTCTGAGCCGAATTGACAGAAGAGACGACTGATTGAGAGATATGGGCGGTATGGGTTTGCATTTAATTTCTGTTTTATAGAGAACTAGGGTTTTGGGTATTTTTGCATGTATAAATAGAATGTAACCATGGATGTTAGAGCTCATGCCTGGGCTAGCCAGAGCACCACTTAGTATAATTTGTATCATGTTCTAAACTTAATTTGCTAGGGTTGAGATGAAACCCATGATCTGTTGCTAACTTTGGTTCATACTTTGATAATTGTTCTTGTTATGTTATAATGCTTAAGATAAAAATAATTTGAACACTTCAGCATATTACTTTCACAATGCATGCCAAGTATTCATTGTAGTCAGAACACTTCTATGTTGAATGTGTAGCAATTCATGCTTCATTGATTATTATTGCTCTTTAGACTAATTGTGCCCTGAGAAGACAGTTAGTACTATGGAAAAATACCCTAATTGCAATTAGAATATCCATTTTGGGATAGGATTAATCATCACGAGTAATAACCGATTTGTGATTAGTTGTCTGTGACAAGACAGACTAATACTAGGAATTAGTTAATTGCCTTAGTTGATAGTAAGCCATCCATTGAGACCTGGATGAATGGCGAGATCTGCCATTACAAGGATGAGAACATTATCAACAATTGAACTGACTTAGCTGAGATTAGGTGGTGGATTCGACACCCTAGTGCTCTCTATCTGTTTACAATCTACCTTGCTGCTTTAGTTTAGGTTCACACAACAACACCTCAGTCGTATCTACGACACCAAACAATATTTGTATCACAATTCCTTTGAATTCAGTTTAGCAAGCCTTGATCAACCATAGCACCACAAGTTCTTGTGGGATCGACCGTATTTGCCCGTCTACATTGTAGACACCGTGCACTGCGGTTATAACAAACAGGCTAAAATCTGACCATCTTGACCACCATTGACACTGTAGAAACAACGG
>JAJJWW010000190.1:0-16812 GCA_023531295.1 Papaver armeniacum
CACTACACCATATTTTGCGTTTTGTGACACATTATTTCTATCACGAAATGGGGTTGTGACGCTCACTGACCGTTACAACGAGGTGTGTAACAAATTTTCGTAACCAACATGTTGCCGTCACTAATTTGAGGTTGTGACACATTTAGTAACACGCACTGGACCGTCACGAAATTTAAATTCGTGACTAAAGACCAGACAGATTTGAAAAAAATTTTGCGGTTACAAATTAGCCGACTAAGTCAACGTTGACGAACTTCAATACACGTAAAAATTTTACTAACCAAAGATTTTCCGTCATTAAATTTTTACCAGTGGTCACTAATTATTTGACCAGGTCACCGCTGACCGACTTACACTATCCTGCAAAAATTAGTGACACTTTATTGCCGTTACGAATCCTTTGTAACATAAAAAAAAGTCAGTCTTTATTGACTCGGTCAATCCCTTTTCATTTTACCCGCAGTACTTCTATCCCCGGGAATTGTTACAATACAATCTCAACCAAAACAATTCAACATTCAAACATAACAGATTCAATCCAATTTAACATTCCACCATTCAAAAGAAGACATCAACCCAATTTAACATTCCAACATTCAATTATAATCAATCCAATTTCGTTGTGTTCATGAGCCATAATTGCTAAGTATAGAAGTGTCATAACGCTAAGTATAGCGGATGGCTTATCATCCAAATATCTAAGAAGCAAAAATAATTGTTATATGATACTTGGGTTCATGTTGAGTTCCATAAATGCTAAGTATAGGCAGTAGTTCCAAAGATACCAATAAGTTTACCGCTTGTCCACTTGTTTCTTCATTCAATATCCGCTGCCATCGACAATCTTTTTATAATCCGCTTCCACCTCGCAAACAAGAAAAACAATGCTTTAGAAACAGTTTCACAAACTCTCGCATACCATATCGACGCGAGATAAAACATACAAAGAATACTTCTAAGAAATA
The DNA here is from genome assembly GCA_023531295.1 of Papaver armeniacum. Classification (NCBI taxonomy): domain Eukaryota; kingdom Viridiplantae; phylum Streptophyta; class Magnoliopsida; order Ranunculales; family Papaveraceae; genus Papaver; species Papaver armeniacum. The sequence goes on from JAJJWW010000190.1 coordinate 966, forward strand.
AAGCTCTTGACTTGTAAGCAATCACACATTACAAATTTGTTCCAAGAAATGAAGTAGTTCAAATGTTGAGCAGTTGTCGAAGGATATCTTGAGATATGACTTTTGCAAAGATTCGAATTCTACTTGTTTCTTTATCTAATTCAATATTTGCTTGTCCTCGATAACTCCCGATAATCTTTTCGTCAAGAAGCAAGAATACGATGGATTTAGAAACAGAGTTTCGCAAACTCTCGTATACCCTATTAACACAAGACAAACCATTTGAACTTAGTATTTTGGATTTCATAAGATAAGAAACAAGCTGAAAACTGATACAACTTAATATCTCTATTTCATTAGGTTCAAAACTCATCATAGTACAAATTGAAAGTCAGGACTATTTTTTCTATGGTATAGGTGTCTTTTTCTCCGCTTCTAAAGAAAAATACATGATTCATCTAAAGATACAACCGCATCATAACCAAACAAACATATAGCACAGAAACATGTAATCATGAACATGAAGAAACTCAAAAGAACAACACATGGTCTTTAGTTGATAAATGCTAAATTTACATGTAGATAAGAAATATCACCTTGTCTTCATATGGGTTGCAAAGTGATCTTGAACCACAACCTCAAAACTCCTACAAAAACTCAAAACCATGAATCAAAGATCATCTTTACAATCTCATGGTCTAAGACGGTGAGAACATAGAATTGCAGAAAGTATCAAACAACTTGTATACATAACTATCTGCAAAACAATCATAATGCAAAGAGCTGACATTACAAATGGACTTATCAACATTTTCAGGTTCAAGATCATTACTTAAACCGTTTCTTCATAAAATCTTTTGCAAACTTTCTCGCTCCCCTTCTATCCTCTCCAATAAGCGAGGTAGCCCGAAATTTTGTGCACATCGTTCAATCTAGTGTGAAGAGAAACAGATGGAGTAAAAGCTTCTTTGAGCATGTAATCATTACCTTAAAATGTGCAATCACCTTTACAAATGATGTGTTTGTATATGAGGTCCACGACACAAATCAACCAAGGGTCCGCATCTATAACAAGTGGATCGTTTTGTAACTTTTGTCTTCTGGGCAACTCATTAATGATTTCGATCTACACAATGCATTTAACTTATTCATACAAACGCTACAGTAAAATGGTAATACCATACGTAAAGAACTGCCACACGAGATGAAGCAATCTAGGTGAAGTGTACGAGAAGATCATGAGAACACCTACCTTAAAATTGTTTTAAAACATTTCCAGCGCTTGCGCTTTGTAACCTCGACGCTCTCAAATGGTTGTTTCTCCCGCAATATAAAGGATAAATGAGCTATAAAAAGTAGCGCTAGCAACACATTGTGGATTTCACCATACACTTGAGAAAACTAGTGAGTTGCATATGTTGTCACCAGATTCATTTTCTAGCATGTACATATTTTAACTTGTTATGTGGCTCCAGATAAGGCGTCAAAGAGAAACTGATAACTCCAGATAACTTCCAATGTGGAAAAGAAATTGTACTTTACAAGTAGAGCAAACATAAGAAGTAAAATGGCAGACGGCCTTTCGTCAGAGTTACTGAACATCATGATCTACAACTTTGTAGTTGGTGTCGAATATTAGCGTAAAGCTTTTCGTTTTTCACCATTCCTTTCATACATAAATGTAAATCAAGATCAATAGTCCACAAATCAAGATCAATAGTCCACAAATCAAGATCAATAGTCCAAGAACTCTATCGAAAGCACTCGCCTATCAGTGGTAACCATAACCAAATAATCCCCACTATCATAAATATCTCTCCGACCTACGAAACCTAAGTATCAAATCGAACTTACTAATCACCGCACCGAGAGGATGGAAGCACAATTTTTGGTAAAGTAATTAGACATTTCACAGAGAAGAACTAAAGTAATTAAGGGGTAACAAATTAGAAGAGACAACATACCTCTCAGTGTGGATGCCGATTGGAAAGATGAAAACTTAGAATATACCGTAACTAGTTCATGTGTTGAGACTCGGACATTATAAGGAGAAACAACAATTGGAACTAGTTTATCAGGTTGAGGCTCAAACACCAACTTGAACAAGTCACAAATAGTTAGATACATATACCGATTCATTTTATCAAATTACATCTCATAGTGCATACAATCAAGTTGCTAAATGATTTTGATATTGAGTTCAATATGAGGCCGAAAATTGAAAATCGATGAAAATCAAATTGATTTTACGGGTAATAGAGATTCAACGACGTTGATAGATTTAAAGACCGATATTCAATCAAGAAAGATTTCAAGATTTTGAATTATGAAACCCTAGAAAATTTTTTTTCATTTTTTTCGAGATTTTGATCTCAATAGAAAGACCGAGATGAGTGATAATATGCATCTAACCTATAATCGTATTTTGAACGAGAATTTTACATAAAAGAGCGATTTGGGTTTTCAAAACCCTAAAAATCTTTTGTCCGAAAAATCAATTTAAAGTCGAGGACTTAGAGATTTTAATTGAACTAGAAGAGTAGGAAAAATTAAACTTATCTTTGTGGGTCGTTTCTCGACGATTTTCCTCTTCAAGTGTAGATCCGTTGGAGATGGTGGTGATGCTTTTTCTCGCTCGAGGAAGGAAGAGAAGAAGACATGGTTGTTTTTTTCTAACTAGGAAGATTACGAAATTAAAATTCGTAACTATCAATCTTACCAAATAAATACTCGGCGGATCTCGATCGATAGAGATGGAGATGGAGTTTCGGGAGAGAAGATCAAGAGAGAAGAAGATCAAGAGATAAGATTTCGCGGGGTTATTTTACACGCTGAGAGAAGAAGTACGTTTTTTCCCAAAATAGATGATTCACACGCCAGCATGATGTTACCGAAAGTGTTACTCCGCACACCGACCTTCCAAGACGTTTTTTTTCCCCAACAGTCACTAATCGTAACCTAGGATAAGTCGTACTAAATTAGTAAATTTTCGTAATCGAAAATTGGTGTTACTAAATTTTAGTAACAAAATTTCCGGTCACAAATTAGTGCGGCAACATGTTGGTTACGAATTTTAGTTACGAAACGCAGAATATGGTGTAGTGAAATAATTTGACTACCTTCCCTTTGAGAAGAAAGATGTTGAATTAAAGCTGCGAAATTATCCCCCAAGCGGTCCATGACATCATCAAATGAATCTCCCACTAAGCCTTCAAATGAGATCGTAAATTCTTTTCATTGGAAACAAGTATGGAGTTTTGTTCGCAGTAGAGTTGGATTTTTCTAAATTGACATATTGTTCTTGGAATTGCTTCGCTTTACACTCAACGTTATTCTACCTTGAATAAGTTTATCTCTCAGCAGAATTTCTTCAAGTTGGTTTTTCAAAGTATGTTTAACTTGTTCGTGTTCTTCACATAACTTTTGACAAGCATCATATCGTCCGCATAATAGTTCGCCACCTTATTCAACAAAGAACGCTTTTCAAGGAAGAGTTCGATTCTCATCCGATAAAGTTTGCAACTCCAAATCGATTTAGTCAAAGCATAAGAGAGGCGAGATAAATCATTACTTAACAAGTCTTGCTTTTGCGATAAATCAAAATTCTCTTTCGACAAGTTATTTATTTGATCAGCTGCATAAGTATGAAGATTATCTAAGAGATTATATTGCTCCATCCAACCATCTCTCTCAACTCAAATTCTTCAACAATGGACTCCATCTGATATATCTCCATTATTCGTTTCTGGTTTAATGCTTGGAGGGCGAACAAGAATTTGAGTGGTAAAAAAAAAAAAAAAAAAGAGAGAGAAAAGGGGAGGGAATTGCGAGAGTATACCTTTTAACTCCTCATTTTTCTCGAAAAGATTGTCACGATCCAAATGAGAGGTTGTGAAATTTCGATTTTCAAGGTGAAAACTATTGCACTCGCTGGCCATAACTTGGAGATCATCCTTCAATTTATTAATCTCTTGAACTGTAGATGCTTGCTATAGACCTTATCGAACCAAGGTGCTTAAGCTAAAATCTCGCAGACGTTGGATTTGACAGATCATAAGTCTTTTTGGCATCATTCACTTAGATCCGAAAGAACCTTAAAGGCCACATCTATCCCTCCAAATTTTCTCGCCGTTAGAGGAATTTGCTCAATCAAAGAAGACGAGTGATCCTTTGTCAAAGGAGCCTCGTGGAGAAGAGGAGGTTTCAGTGGGAGAGAAGTGATCGAGAAATAGGTGGGACATTGATAGCAGGGGAGGAGGTATAAGATCGCTTGTAGTGAGGACAGTTTATAAGGAACTTGATCTATGAGGAGTTGAGGCATAGAAATATTGTCGCTGGTAGTAGTTTGTGAGGAAGGGGGCACAAAGTTATCTTGCTAAGATTTTGCAAACAGGAGATGAAGGTGTGAATGAAGGAAATGGAACGCTGGGAGTAACAAGCCTGAGTAGCGAGGCTTTTTGGGAACATGACCAGAGTTTTATCATCCCGCGAATGACAAATTAAATAAAAGGCAGGCAACAATGTATTGTTGATAAAAATAAATGTTTCTGAATACCTTGTCGCCGCAGATCGTCTTTTGAAGCCATAGATTTTGCTCGCGAAGTGGACTTTGGCTGCGCGAGGGGTTCTGTTGCGAAGTAGATTTCGATGGCGAGCCCAAAGAAAGAAGAGGGTCCTTCACGATAAATCTAGTTCGGGTTGGTTCTTGCTAAACAACAATGGCGTAGTAAAAGAACTACAAAGTTAATCATACCACCGTGATTTCAACAAAGAAAGTTAATCTCAAATCCGATCAACAACAAAATCAGCGATATGGCAAAATTAACAAACCCGGACGCCATGAGAGTAACAACCGGTAGAGAATAGCTAAAGTGGTGGAAGAAGAGACAGAAGAGACAGCAGAATAAGCAAACACTCTGCGTAACGATGAAGAAGAAGAACACTTGGCATTCCATGAAGAAGATGAAAAGGAAAAGGAAAATTCTTCACAGGGGGTGCTCCTATAAATAGATGAGAAAATATTATGACCGATAACATTAAATGCACCGGGTAAAGAGGTAAATATAGACACGCAAACGGTCACTACCCAAATCCAAGGAAGTTTGACTAAAAGAACTTTAGTTATAATTCAAATATATGGCATATTTCCTAATAGGCGAGAAGAGATTGCGAAATCGATTATTCTCTCGTAACACATGAGGCAAGAAATGACACTTCAATATAGTGGAGCTTCGAACTTCGCAAAAGAATAGAGGCAAGTACGTGATTTTCAAGTACAAGATTCTTCCTTCTCATTCCCTCATCGTTGAAGACCAAAGATCACTACAACAAATTTTTCCTTAAAGACGCTTCTTCAAGCAATATTCAAGGAAAAAGAGGCAAGATGTAGGATCATAATATCGCAATGCATAGGGCTCACGGATCAATAAACGACGGTACCGCGAGGGCGTCGCAGAAAACTAAAATAAACGACGCGATGGGAAATAACGACACACAAAAAAATGAAAGACATGGAATCCGCGAGGGTTAAGAAGTGTCGCGAGATTGAATAGTTGTACAACGGCGACACTTCGCGAGACATTCCTAAATAAAGGATAGCTTAGTCAAGCCACCCACTATGTATTACCCATATAAAGGGTCGAGTGAGTCAGTAAAGGGGGGATCTTTTAGAATTGTTAGGCAAGTCATTAGAGAGAGAAAGTTTAAGAGTGTTTTAACTTCTAAAGGTACTCTATTTTCCCGTGTAAACACTTCATGAATTCAATCAATAAATGTTCTTGATCTTACATCTTCTAATGGATTAATTAAGCAAAATCGAGTAAGGGGTGTAGTGTGGGAAATCCCGCTACTACACCAAGCTTGATTCGACTCAGTCAAGAGGGATGCTTGCGCACCTCTTCTAAAACCCTAATTTCATTAACGATCAGAGATGAGTGTCTCAAAGATCATCTCGTTCGTCCAACTTCACCGGCTTGGTTATACATCCCCGGTCGAGTTAATTGGTGTGCCGGCGTCATGGTGATCACCATCTCGTCGCCTACCATACCATGTGGTCGGTCAAGGAGGATTTGGTTGCGCAACTTCCAAAACCATCACATGAAGTAAGCTGGACATGAGGCTATTTTGAGACGCTCAAACAGCGATGGTTCATACATGTTGAGTATACTCGATGCGCACAGCACAGAATACACACGATACTCACAAGTATCAACTTCCCGAATAACGCAGCTTATTCAATTTAGCATTACATGCTACTTTTTGTGGGTCCCACGATCCACACATTCCGTAAATAAATCATGTCACAAATCGGGGGATACATATCGGGGTATTGGTCCGGCGGTTTAAAGCGCAAAGGCACAACGCGCCAAAGATAAGAACGTGTCAGAAGTCATGGACGGTTATGGGATGATGGGAGAAGTGGGCAAGCCTGGGCGTGTGACACTAACACATTACTCCACTACTCCATCACTCCACTTTCTCCACTTCCCACGAGATACTAGGGTTAGGATAAAAGACTTGTATAAATAGGTTCTCCTCCCTATTTCCAATAATAGAACAAGTCCAGACAACAGAGGCAAGTGTTGATACCATCGTATTCAAACACTGGAACTGATAGCTTACATCCTGTAAGCCGGTTCAGCTTTCTGATACAAGTCATGCATAGACAACACCTTCACAATCTCAACACCTTCTTCGCTTCCTCCCTAAGATCAACCCCATCTCCTTCACTTTGTGACCGAAACAAGTCCGGAACGGCCATTTATTAGTTTAGGCGACGGTATGCATTGATTTCTCAAATCTACAAGCACTCCAAAGGTAAGTGTATTTGCTTAAGGTTTAGACTCATTTCTCATCCACAACCCAAATTACCAAAACCGGTGAAATAGTTTTCACCCATAAACAATTGGCGACCACAAAGGGAGTGTTAATCTCTGTTGTAAAGTCAATTCTTCAAAATCCGATTCTATTTTATCGATTTCAAAAAGGTAGATCTTAGACCAATTCAATCATCAATCCATTTCAAGATGGTAACTCGTGTCCGGATCAACAATCACCCCGATGGAGCTAGTGTGGGATAATACTCCTGTCGATGTACCGCGCCGGGATCTACCGTGGTCAATACATCTTATGGAGTCGCTACTTCTACCACTGCCGGCCAGAAAGGTGAGATGTTCCAAAAGAAATGTAACACCTCCCATCATCGAGCCAGAGCAACAGAACCCGCATCTCATCAAGTGTAACACTCGGTAGTCACTAGATAACAACTTCCACTCCTTCATCAGAAGAGGAGCCGGAGGGACGAGGAGGACCATCCTCATTACCATTGCATCAGGATAGATGATAAGGTAGTTCTTGCTAAGACTCAAATGGATATGGCCGCAACTCGTAAAGAGGTACTCACTTTTCTTAAGACATTAACCGATCGATTCCACAAGAGCCGATACAGCCTTCGGAGCAAAAAGGAACGCATTCAACGCACCGGAGAAGGTATCAAATAAGGACCTCCATGGACCCGATCAAAGAAGCGACATCAAAGATGAGCGGTCATGTCACGAGACTCCTACACTGGGATCGATCCTCACAACGATCCTTCTCAAGTCAATAGTTTCACTATGAAAAGAGGCCAAGTGGATCGGAAGCGGCTTTCTATAGTGGAAAGTTTATGCGAACTTTAAAACCTCTCGAAGAATCGGGCCGGAGACGTTTTGCTACAATCAACCGTAGGGAGATCACGACCGCGCCTTACATGTCACCGCACGCATCAAGGATTCGCAGTTCAAGACATACCTTATCTACACAGAGCGTCTTCGAATGTGATTACTTCCTCAAGACTCTCAGACATCCAAGGCCCTCTCCTGTGCAAGGTCATACGGAAGCCTACCACGATGACGGACTTCGCGGAAACCAAACCAAAGACATACGGGAGAAGCTCCGCGAAAGAATCGACAAGTTCTTTACGTCCCACTCGCCACGTTGGCGCCAATTCGTGAATAAGATCGGCTTGCATTATCGAGGGCTAAAACCCACGATGCATCTTTGTCGATTTAAGAATTCTTCTCCATCCCGTGAAGCCACGACTCCACGTTCACACGAAGAGGGAAACGAACTTTGTGGCGAGTCGTGACCGTAAAGGGAAAACGGTGATACCGACACTTCCATTATCAATTACAGGAGATTGTTACCCCGCCCTCCACCCAATGGAATGCTACAACAACAACGAACCACAAGAACAAGTGTTAGATGCTCCACAAAATGTCGCAAGATGGAACCAACTCCACAATTGATGAGATTGAAATCGCTGAGGAATCTCATAGGGCCTATCTCCATCAGCTCAACCTGTGTACGGATAAATGCACTAAGCTCGTGGGAACTTCTCAAAGAGTACCAGACATATTCATTGGAGATATGAAGAAACGCCTGGATTTAGATGAAAATCGTCACCCGTCATCTACATGTCATACCTAAATCCAAGCTCGTTAAACTCAAGTAGTAGTTCAAACACGAGGAAAATGGATAGATCGTGTTGCATAGACGTGAGACTTGAACAAAGTGTTGCTCCAAAACGATCCTCCTACCTAATATCGACATGTTAGTAGACGCAACTAGCGGACACGACATATTCCCTCCGTGATGGATGTAGCTGCCACAACCGCATAAGGATGTACGAGCATGATGCAAGTAAGATAGCTTTTCGAACTCCTCTCGAAATTTTTATTATACCATACATCCATTTGGTTTAAAGAACGACGGTGCAACGTATCAACGTCGATGATGCAATCTTCCACTGGGAGCCGATACCTCAAGCGAGCAGCCTCAAGAAGATAACGATGTCCAATCACACGAGCAAGATCCGGCGAGTCACTTAATGCATGCTGGTCGAACAAGATCCGGGCGAGTCACTTTATCGATGCTGGTACATGTCATCATGATATGTTGGAGAATCCACGCTTTGGTCATCCCTGAGCCGTTGAACGCCATCTACAACATATGCCATGATATAAAGAACTGTGCCTGCCAAAGAATGAAGAGCCTCATAATGTTTGTAGGGCATATATCTCACTAACATGCGATACAACCTTGGGCCTTCAAAGCTGCCTCGAAGTAACAAGAGGAAAACCACCGAGATACAACATCTTGCGCGTCCGTCAACTCCAACTCCAATACCCATGCACGACTCCCACAATGATGAAACAATGTCCAAGATATTCCATATCCGCTCGACAACAACCACTACGAACAAACCATGTAAACTACTCTTGGGGGATCGAGGCTCAAAGACATGAAGTTCCTTCACCGTCACCAAGGAATTCTTCAACATGAGAGAGACGGTCACCAAGAAGCATGGAATTCAAGAAGGGTAAATCGAATCAAGAGGGAAACACTTCAACGCTCCTCTATGTGCCGCCCAATGGTCTATTCAAGAGCGGCTCAACGCTCTCTCCGGACCCACGTTCGCTTCAGAATCCTTCTTCAACACTCAAGCCGCATCATAATCTGCGCTCTGGTCAAGTTATCTTTGATGTACTCATTGTCAACATACGTCCCCATCCATCCTTCATGAGGGCCCACAGAGCATGAAAACCTTGAATTCGAGTAGAGAATGGTTATCTTGCAGGAATGTATATTTTCAAGGGGGCTTGAAAAGGCAAGGTGAACAACTCATCATCAATGCTCGGCATATCTTTGAAGTCGCTTTCAACACTTCCCGACTTGGAACCAAGATTATCCCGTAAGACATCTCAACAGGAGTTATTTCATCATTCTACAATAAAAATACATGAGTCAAGATTCTGTATAAAAACGCGTGAGATGTGTAGTCACACACGATGTAACACACATTCACATTGGAATACACAAGACTCGGGCATTGTATAAACACCCCAGACAAGCCAAGTCTCAATTCCTGTTGATCAAGTCTCAAGTCCGGTGTTGGATCAAGTCACAAGTCCAGATTGCTCAAGTCACAAGTCTGGTGTCGATTGTCACAAGTCCTATTGCTCAAGTCTCAAGTCCTGTTGATCAAGTCAAAAGTCCCAAGATTAAAGTCACAAGTCCCATTGCTCAAGTTTAAAGTCTGGTATTGATCAAAGTCACAAGGTTGGTATTCGAATAAAATTGGCGCACGCAGCAGGGTAGTTTTCGCCGAAACACGTGGTCGACGTCTGGCGTGCACGCTGGCGGGTCCCACTTGATCCCAGCCCCAGATTGGTCGAATCAGACGCAGCCATCCCCAATCAAATCTCTCTCTCCAAGAAGGCGTTTCAGCTCCAACACTTCAACGCCTTCCTGCCCGCTCCAGGTTTCTTCAACGCTTTGCTGCGACCCACATTTACATTTGCGCACACACAAGGTTCATTTAAAAAAAGAAGCTTGCTCACATCGGGTCCCACGTTCGAGCAAAGCAAAACAACAAGGCTTGGTTTGGTCAAAGCATTAAGTCCGTGTTTAGTCAAGCTAGCCGGCTTGCTGTCGAAGTAGCAAGACGACACTGAGCTAGTACATCAACCGCATTTATCAAAGTAGGGCACAGTGATGCCGACGTAAACATGTACACCTGTGATCCCGCGTTTGGATCGAAGCATGCACGTCTGCCCATGTTCGAATCAAGCATGCTTACATCGGGTCCCACGCTCGATAAAGCTGCATTAATAATCTACCGATTAACCAAAAATAATATCAATCCCACGTTCGATGCTGTGTGCAAGAGAGGCCTCCGAACGAAACGGTGCGTAATACCATCACAGTGCAAGATCGATCATGCTAGTGGGAACACGCCCTGGAAACCTCTTGAACGTGATATGCTCCAAGGACAAAGTGACGACCTGCCTCCCTGTAACATCTAACTTTGTCTCATAAGCTTTGTCTTTAACCTGTCAATATCTCATGCCTACCCCACAATAAAGTGTGACCATTATGTGCTAGGCAGGGGAATTAATGTTGATGGTGGATTTTCATTTAAGGTTAAAATTGTAAAAGCCAGAAAATTATGCGCTAACATCTTGTAAAAGATAAAGCCATTAATAAGTGTTAGATACTTCTTCACTTTACTAATTCACCTAGAATGGAGCATGTGACAACAATCCCATTCGTGAATTAAATACACGAAATTCATCCAGGTTGGAGCATGTAGCAACAATCCCATATACTCCCGTGAATTTACAACGATTATTAATTAATACGTAACCACCTTTGTATTTCCCGTACTCATTATCAGCGCGGCATGACGACCGAGTGTTACTCATCAGAGCAACACGAATCGCCAAGCATTATAATGAAAGCATGTACTGAAATACTCGTACATGCCGCAACTCTCTGTGTTATACTAGCCCGATTAAGCAACTCTCATGTGTTATACTAGCCCGATTGAGCATCCTGACCGTCCGTATCAGTCTGGAAATGATCACGATCATCTAATCCTCTTCACCAACACGATTGGATGGTTTCCATATCAATTCCATAACCCCAAGGTGTATGGAATATTCGCCGCCGAACTAACGCTGGCCCCGTAAGGTCGCTCCCCCAAAATATTGGCATAGTTTTGCACAAAACGTCCAAACCAAAGATGGACGAAAACCCTAATTAGGGGTTTGCGTGACATTACATGTGTGTCGTAAAATGTTTCAACCATCCATCTTCGCAGGTATAGATGGAGGGTGTAGATGTAGATCCAAAGGGCCCAGAGCATGTCAACACAATCACCGTGGGCCCGCCTACATACCCGACCGATCCGCTAGGACCCAACCATGGTTGGTCATCCCGATTCGACCCGCCCGAATCAGAGCATGACGCACGGCTCGTGAAAGCCAAAATTAGGCTTTTGAGCATCACGAGTCCATCTTCTCCGCACTTAATGGAGGGTCCAAGATTAGATTACAGTGCTCTGGCCATAACAACATGACCACTGGGACCCATCTATCCCATCACCTGACGGGCCAAGGCATACCATGCCCTATTATCCCAAATCATCCGCCCAAACTAGCGTGGTCACATCCCGATTGCAACTATCACGACCACCAACTTCGCCTGGGCCGATCTGGGAGGGATTAGATCACCAAGCCACGGACAAAGTCTGCATGGAGTGAACATCCTACCACCTATGACGCTGCACCGATCGCCATGACCGACCAAGATTGGTCATCTTGGAACGCACGCCCGGTTGGCACGATGCGCGGCTTTTTTGCGGCACTAGTTTTTCTGTCGCAACCGGATCTCGACCACTCAACTTCGCTGGAAAAATTGAGTGGCCCGCATCACACTTTCGTGAGATAATGGGATATGGGGAGCCACACCGTCATGCCGCCTACACGCATGCACGATCGGCCTAGCCAAAATCGTATCCCAAGCTTGATTCGACCAGCAAGAGGATGCTTGCGCACCTCTTCTAAAACCCCACTTCATTAACGGTCACGCGACGAGTGTCTCAAAGATCATCTCGTCCGTCCAACTTCACCGGCTTGGCTATACAACCCCGGTCGGTGAGTTAATTGGGGTCGCGGCATCATGGTGATCACCATCCATCACTATACCACACCATGTGGCCTGGTCAAGGAGGATTTGATTACGCAACTTCCAAACCATCACATGAAGTAGGCTAGACATGAGGCTATTTTGAGACGCTCAAATAAATGATGCTTCATACATGCCGAGTATACTTTATGCGCACGTGATAGAATGGCACACGATACTCACAAGTATCAATCTCCCCGAATAACGCAGTTTATTCAATTTAGCATTACATGCTACTTTTTTTTGGGTCCCACCATCCACACATTCCCATCAATCATGTTAAACTGGGGATACATACCGGGTATTGGTCTCAAGGTTTATAGCGCAAGGCACAACGCGATATCACAAGAACGTCGAAGTCATGGATCTGCTAAGGATGATGGGAGAAGTGGCAAGCCCGGTCGTGTTGGACACTAACACATTACTCCACTACTCCATCACTCCACTTTCTACTTCCCATGAGATACGAGGGTTAAAGCAGCACTTGTATAAATAGGTTCTCCTCCCTATTTCCAACAACATATCAAGTCCAGACAATGAGAGACAAGTGCTGATACCATCGTATTCAAACACGAATCGATAGCTTACATCCCGTAAGCCGGTTCCGCCTTTCATACAAGTCATACATATCCAACACCTTCACACTCAACACCTTTCTTCGCCTCCTCCCTAAGATCAACCCATCTCCTTCACTTTGTGACCGAAACAAGTCCGGAACGCCATTTCTTGGTTTAGGGCTTGATTTGCATGTATTGATTTTCGATCCACAAGCACTCCCTGCAGTGCATTTGTTTAAGTTTTAGACTCATTTCTCATCTACACACCCCAAATTACCAAAACCGGCAGTAAATAGTTTTCACCATAAAACAAAGAACTATGGAATCTTTAAACAACGTAAGGCCAATAGAATCCACACCGCAATATCTTAGCAGCAGCTTCTCTTAGACTAAAGTGACCCCCACAAGCATGATCATGATAAAAGGAAATAATACTGACGGTCACTGTATACATCTCTAATAACTGCATGGACAATACTTAACAAATAAGGATCATCCCAAAAGAAGTGCTTAACCTCTACTAAAAATCTAGAACGATCTTGTTTACTCCTATGTTGGGGCATTCGACCAAGAATAAGATAATTCACTATATTTGCATACCACAGGACGGAAACAGAGAACAATTGTTCATCAGAAAGCTATCCTTATATGAAGGGAATCATTAGGGAACTAAAAACTAGCCTAGACAAGTGGTTTGCTACTACATTTTCGCACCCTTTTTGTCTCTAATGTCCTGAAAATTTTGTAATAAAAGGATCCATCTAATCAATCTAGGTTTGGTATCTTTCTTAGACAAAAGGTATTTCAAAGCAAAGATGATCAAAGGAGATTACGATCTTTTAGAACCTAAGAGATAGGGTCTAAACTTGTCTAAGGCAAACACACAGCCAACAGCCTTTCTCTCGTAGGGTATAGTTCAACCGGGCATCATTCGAGTTTTGCTAGCATAAGAGAAATCACATGAAGTAATTTGTTTTCTCGCCGACTGAAGACAACACCAATAGCATAACGGGCATCGCATGATCTCAAAGGGTAGGTTCATTTGGGTGCCCGGACTATGGGGGCAAAGAGTAAGTAAATTTAATCTTCTCAAAAGCCCTAAACAAGCATCATCGAAGACAAACTTAATGATAGGTGTAGAATACATCGTATTTATTATCTATTTATGCTTTTGTTATTTTTCGTGTAAATTATGTATCTTATACGTGTTTTTGAGTTATTAGGTACTGAGTCGCATTTGACGAAAAGTTAAGGAGAAATCACCAAAATTAAGCAAAAAAAGGCAAACTGCCATTTACAAAGGACACTATCCGGAGTCCAGCCACACATGCTAAGGGGCAACTTGTTTTTGGAAGAATGATAAAAGGAAGCCATCTCAGGTTAAGGGGTAACCTACAAAAGTGTTAAAAGCACCTTGCTATAAAGCTAAATGGGCACCGGTGTAGCTAACTAGGAATATCAAATAAGAAATTTGGCAACATTATCAGCACTCCACCAACTATACCCAACCCTAAAAGAAGAAACTCTCCTCTCAACTTCATTTGTTCGTCACATGGAATTGAGAACAGCCAGCTCCTGTTCACCGAGACGAGATCGGGCTATTGCAATAATAATGCACACAGAGAAATCTGGGGGTGGTTAAGCGATGAGTTCTCTGATCATGAGTCCTAAATGAAGAAAGAAACGATGGTTCATTTGAAATCAATAAATGAGAGAATTTATGAGAACTGCAACGAGAGATCGAGAGGTGAAATTAAGAGAGATGTTGGTCACCATGATGAAATCTAAGTAAGGGTTTGGCTGTAGGGAGGAGACGATCGATGGGTTCAAAGGGAGGTTATTGAGATGCAAATCAAGAAAGAATTTGGGGTTTGAAATGAATCATGCTAACATGGATTATTTGAGAAGTACTGCAAGAAGAAATTGAAACCAGGAGAGTTGATTTCAAAGATATTAAAGAAATGGGTATTATGTTGTTGATGGTAAATGAGGAGATTGCAGAAATCGAGAAGAATTCGTGAGATAATGAGATGCGCTCGGTGGCTAGTAGTGGGCTGTTGGTGATGCATTTAAGTTCTCAAAGATGGATGGTTGAATTAGGGCTTGAAACCGTGCACTACAAAGTTGGATTTTTCAAAGGATGGAGGTTTGAAAGTGATGAACTTGTGCCGTTGGTCTTAGGAAGGTTGTTACTTGGTACCGGTTTTTGGTCATGAATAGGCCGAGTAGCTTGTGCCTCTAGCTTGGATAAGGATGAGTGACTGGTTGAAATTGCATTGGTTGAATGAGACTTGCTATGAGGCAGCTGGAGTTGGTACCGGTGGTTGATGTGAGATTGAAGTAGTGCACCCGATTCAAGAACCGAGATGGAGGAATTGGTCATGGCTTAAGCCGGATGTATGAATTGTTGCAATGGATGACATCGAGCTATGCATTGCTGTGGCTTTGAGTGGCATTGAGATTATGGAGTTGTTATATGAGAAAGAAATGGGTCTGTATGCTTGATATGAATCTCGTGGTGTGAGTTTGCGGTGGAACCTGCAAAGGGCTATAGTCATGCAGTGACCTTGGAGTTAACCGTAGACCGTAATATTGCAACGCTAATATGTCGCGAGATTAATAAACAACTGCATCGCGAAGAAGTCGCATGGAGGTAAATAAATGATTTAATGTATGACGAAGTAGAAATAATGAGGGAAAGTATGAAGATTTTAAGTAGATTTAAGAGTGTCAAGGCAAACAATAGACATTCGAGCATTCATGAGATGTTTCAAAAAATAAGGGATGATATAGCCGTCATCCAT
>JAJJWW010000191.1:0-10700 GCA_023531295.1 Papaver armeniacum
GAGACGACTACATTCCCAAATATAAGCCATTACGCGATTTTCACAGCAGTTGGAATTTATTGTATATATATCTGCTTGATGACTCTTGTTGATGGTGGATTTTCGTTTAAAGGTTAAATTTGTAAGTAACCCCGAAAATCATGTTGACATCTTGCAAAAGATAAAGCTAGTTTATAAGTGATGGATACTCCTCACTTAATTCACCAAGAATGGAGCATGTAGCAGCTTAATCCATTCATTGAATACATGAAATTCCTCCCGAGGTTGGAGCATCGGCAACAATCCTTCCTGTGAATTTCATATCGGCCTTGTATTTCTGTACCCATTATCGATGTGGCATGACGGCGAGTGTTACTCTTCTGATAACACAAACCTCAAGCACTATAATGGAATCCATGTCACAGAAATACGTACAGTGATTCTCGGTGTGTTATCTTGGCAGAGCCCTCTCGGTGTGTTATACTAGCCCGATTGAGCCTACCGAGTGTGTTATACTAACCCCGTTTGAACATAGGACTTGGTATCAGTCTCAGGATATGATCGATCCCGCAGTCATCCAACTCACGCAGCATGATTGGATGACCACGAGATCAATCCATCACCCCCAGCGGTATGGAATACACACGGCCTTAAGCTTGCAGAGAAATATGATCGAGCGCGGTCATCCGACTCCTGACATGATTGGATGACCACAGATCCAGTCCCATCACCCCAGCGAGTATGGAATACACACGGCCTTAGCTTGCTGGGATATGATCTAATCGCGGTCATCCGACTCCTGAAGCATGATTGGACGACTCAGATCAATTCCATCACCCCCAAGCGGTATGGAATACACACGACCGGGCACAATGATCGACCATTGGCCTTTAACACCCGATACGTCCGTACAAGCATTATGGACGGAAAACCCTAGAAATTAGGGTTTGCGGCATCTGCCATGTCTTGTAAGCGGTCTCGACCATCCATCTTCGCGAGGTATAGATGGAGGGTGTAGATGTAGACTCAAAAGGGCCGGAGCATGTCGACACAATCACCATGTACCGCCTACACACTTGGCCGATCGGTCAAAGCCAGCCGTGGTTGGTTACAGACAAAACACGTCGCCCCAAAAAGAGCATGGTCGCGCGGCTTTGAAAGCGCAAAGTGGGGTTTCAAGTCATCGCCGCGTCCATCTTCTCAGTACTGAATGGAGGGTCCACGAGATTGGATTAACTAAGGCAGGTCGTACCGGCATGACCGCCAGTGGGCCCCATCTACCTCCTCTTGCGGTCGGCCAAGGCATACCATGCCGGCCAGCTCAACCGCACGCCCAAGCTTCGTGCGGTTACACTCCCCAAATCCTAGGCCGAGTCTCGACCGCTCAGCTTCACCGGGACGGGTGGGTGGCTCAGATCGCGTTTTTCATGAGACGGTGAGACATGGCGTGAACATCAGCCCGCCACCTTCACGCCAAGCCATACGGCCAAGACCGACCAAGCTAGGTCGTCTTGGAAAGCAGCGCGGAAGAGAGAGTATGGCGCGCGGCTTCTTTGCGAGCATCAAACTCTTATCGCCAAGTCGATCTCAACCACTCGACTTTGCCGGTCAAATTGAGTGGCTTAGATCTGCGCCTTCTTGGGAAAGTGAAGTATGGGCGTGCACACGGCGTGTTGTCTACACACATGCCGGTCGGTCCTCTTCAAAACCTTTCCCATGCTTGGTTTCGAACCAAGCTAAAGAGTGATCTTGCACACTCTTTTAAAACCCTAATTTACATCAACGGTCGCGAGATGAGTGTCTCAAACATCATCTCATCACGTCCAGAGCCTCACCGACTTAGTTACTACAACTACGGTCGAGAGTTATTTGGTCGGTGAGGAGTCGTTACCCATCACTCTACCACTGCCGTAATGTAGTACGCATAAATACACCACGATACTTCCACAAAGTATCGACTTTACGAATATACGCGATTATTCGATTGACATTCATGCTATATTTCATGGATCCACGATCCACATTCCGGGACATCAATCATGTACTAAGCTGGGGATACATCTTCGGGGTATTGGTTCTGGCGGTTTACGGCGTGCGACAGTGCAGCCGCGCCATCACAAGAACGTGTTAGGAAGTCATGGACGGTTAGAGATGAAGCAGGAAAAGTGGGCAAGGCCAGTGGTGTGTTACCAGACACATAACTCCACTACTCCATCATTCCACTACCTCCACTTCCCGAGAAACGTGAATAGGGCTCAATGACTTGTATAAATAGGTTCTCGCCCTATTTCGCAACAACAAGAAACAACAAGTCAAAAAAGATAGAACAACACAAGTTCGATCAGCCGAAACCAAGTGTTAATACAACATCCGTATTCAAACACCCAGAGCACGCTTGCATCGACCAGCAAGCTTGCTCGTCTTCTAACCTACAAGTCATAAGCAAGCCAACATCTTTCACAATCCAACACCTTCTTCGCTTCCCTCCTAAGATCAACCCCATCTCCTTCACTTTGTGGCAAAACAAGTACGGAACGACCATTTCTTGGTTTAGGCCGGACTTGCACAGTTAAGTCTCGAATCTACAAGCACTCACATGTGATGCATTTGTTGAAGGTTTAAATTCATTCCTCATCCACACCCCAAGTACCAATTCAGCGAGGTAGTTTTCACCCATCAACAACTGCGTACGAGAGTTATTGCGAGACTTTGAAAATCAACGGTAACTTTGACTAGTAGGGGCGATTTATTGCGGGAAATGCACTAGCTTTTATTAAAAAAAAACTAGTCGTTGGGTACATTTTGCTATAAATAGAGAGCTATCTCTTCAAACTTATTCACACGTCCTTTCAATCTTCCTAAATCGATCACCCATCACTTTTAATCTTCTAAATCGTCACCCATCACTTTCCAAACACTAAAAATGGCTCCAACCTGGATTCGATAATCTATAAGATGTTTCTATTATTTAAGAGCACACACCACTCTCACAAAGCACTCCATTGAGGAAGCGCAATGGGTGGCGATGTGAAGACCCAACCGGAGAGGCCTTACCTCGAGGTTAGATCAAATTTTTATGCTTGGTAGAAATGTGTGTTTAAGGTTTTCAAAGCACTAAACGGAAATCGTTCAAGGAGGACGCTCCATGAGATAAGGGAAAGGTACGCTTATTTATACAATGAATGCGTATTCGAGAGAGGCAATTGGCTCGGGCTGGCCCTTTATGCAAGACCTCGAATGAGTAGAGTAAGTTTGTGAATCAATAGGCCTTTCATCAAAAATTATTTATTTGGTTATGATTATTCCATGATGCTAACTTATTAAAAAAATTGTTTTTCAGTATACTTTGGGTCGGAGCCAATGCGAATTAAAATACGGCCATAAGTTTTTGCACGAGGAATGCTACACTCTCTTAGAGGAAGTTGAATGGCAATTCGCCCAATATAATTAATCTCGTATAGATTTTCTAGCTGTGATGTATTGAACAATTTTATGTGTTTTCCTTATTTTATTTCAACTACATGTATGTTTTGGATTCAATAAAATGCATGACTTCAAATATTGGTTCAATAACTATAGTTCGAAAAGGGTCGTCATGGTTTGTAAAAAAACGAGTGACGACTCTATTGATTATTTGAAATTGTTGGCATGAGTCGTCATTTTTGGAGAAAGACATATTAACGACTCTAAATGTCACTTAACACAAAGACTTTTTGACAGTAGAGTCGTGGGGTCGATAAACAAAACACATAGACGACTCTTTTGATCATCAAGAGTCGTCACTTGGTTAATGTATATAATAACGATCCTTATAGCAGTTAATGTGAATTTTGAATTCACCAAATGTGGTTGAGTCGGGCAACGGTTAAAAATTCAAAAAAATGATTGTTGGGTCCTCACCCAAACCATAATTCTCAACCTTCACATTCATTCTCATTTATTTATTATCCAAGAGGAAAAAGAAGAGGAAACACCATGACTAGTATTTACACTTCGGAATAGAATTGCGCTATTGTGAGAGCTTGGAAAACAGTCACAAACCACTTTGAAGATCTAGGAAAAGACATTGATCAAACATCGGATGCTTGGTGGAACCGCGTATTCATCGTTTTGTGGCGTTAGACGGAAATTTCAACTCAAGGTCTTTGAAACTCGTCAAGGAATGGTTCGAGGAGATAAAATTGGAATGTGATGCTTTCAAAAGAGAAATGAAGGTCGTAGGGAAGCCATGCCCAATATGTTGGGTGCTATAAGAGTAAGGAATTTAAACAAGAGGTCAAACTTATCGATAGCTTTCAAACAATACTAACTATGTTTTTGTTCATGCAGAATAAAAGCTGACTACTAATTACAACATTTTTTTTAATGAAACTGAAGCAAATATGATCACAAGGGGCTATTGAATGGTTTTAAATAGCATGCAAATTAGATTTTTTTTTTTACATCTTCCAAACATCAAGTCCAAATATATATAAGTTGCATTATTCAATGATAAGTAAATTTGAAGTGATCACTTATTTTTTGAAGCGTAGATTGGGCTAAAAAGATAGGGAGTTCTTTATTCAATACCTAGCCTATAAAATGGGTGATGTCATATAGTTTTTTAGTTAGCTTAATAGGACGGAGATCTCCAACTTTAGCAACATGAAGTTCTACATATGGAATGTGTTACCATATGTTATTTTTGGAGATATGGAAGGAGAGAAACGCAAGGATCTATGGAGGAAAACCCAGGAAGAATGATTATCTAGTGATTTCTATCAAGAAAAAACTTTATATTTGGTGCGTGCAAGAATAAGTTTTGATGGTTACTTGGCTACTTAAGACATTTTCTATTGGGATGATATTGTAAAAGAAAGGCTAACGATGCACATTCATGCATTTGCAAAGGTCCCTTTGACCTATAAGGTAGTTCAAGCTAATAGGTGCGATATTTATCATCCTTGTTGCATTTGTGATCAGCATATTTCACAACAAAATGCCTCCTATATCTTCTTTGATTGCGACATTTCAAAAAAAAAATTGGAAAAATTGCCTTTGGAATTATTAAAATGAATAACTAAGGTCTTATTTGAGATTTCGCGGGCGGGGTTGGGAGGTGCACTAGTCAGGAAAGAATACGAATCCGAGCATCTTGAGAAGTCATCAAATGGTCAAGGGGTGTGGAAATGAAAGATTAAATGACAATAAAAATGTTATCAGTGGTATGAAGGAGAAGAACCATTTTTTTGTTGATTGGAGATCAAAGGCTAATTTGCATCAAGCTATTTATCACAATCAATTTCTTGCTAGTTCTTCTTTCTCTGATGTTAATATAAAATGTAACAACTATGTGGATAGTTTGGAAAAACACTTAATTAAGTTCTCTGATATTATAATAGACTCTAGATATTGTGACATATCTAGAAAAAATGTTTTAGCTAGTAAGCTATGTAAGCAAAGCAATGTAATGTTTGTTAGTAGTTCTATAAATTTTCCTTTTATCGGAAAAAAATAGTTGATTTAATGGTCTTTTAACGTTCGATTTAACACTTTTAATAAAAACGGTGTTAACTTTTCCCGAGATAATTGGCTTAGGTGGTGGTGATGGAGCATTGGTGGTAATGGTGGTGGTGGAAGCTCAAAAGTTTTCGCAAAATGAAGCGGTGAACCCTTGGATGAATGTGGTGTAATGATCCTTAATGCACTGTAACGATCCTGAATGTGATGTAACGATATGTAAGTGATGGCACCACCACCTATAAATAATACCATAAATAAAACAACTATAATGAAGACAAATTTTAGAATTATTTATGGGGATAAATGGGAAGGATACATATTTAAATATATTTAATTTCATTAACATTTTCAAGCGTAGTCACCACTTAATTCTCTGCATAACAGTTAAGTATGACTATTCTTTTAATAGTCATGGTTTTGTGAAGGGTCCCATTATTTATATGTCCTGCTTTTGACTTCCAATAAATATATCCTTATGCAACAATAAATATGTCCCTCCTTTTTTAATAACCTTATCCATTTAATATTAGATTACCTTAATACCCTCCCATATAATATTTTTTCTTCATTTCAAAATGGAACAAATTTCTTCCACTACCACTTCACCACCACCACTAGCATCACCACCACCACCAACATTCAACTACCATTCCACCACCATAGATTCAACAACCACCACCAACCAACGCCACTACCACTAATATTCCACCACCATTACACCACCACCACTAGTATGTTGCCGCCACCACCACTAGTTCTTGTACTTGCTAAAAATCCAGTAGGCATGGCGTCCTCCATGCGCCCCTTTGGTTCAAATATTTTTGTATCAACAACAATAGTTGATCCAAATAAAAATAGAACCAAAAGTAGAAGTTTATCTAGTTTAGGGGATCAACAACGATAATTGATCCAAGAAAAAAGGATAAGCCGGTAGAAGTTGATCCAATTTTAGTGGATCAACAACGGAAGTTGATCCATGTAAAATTGGATCAACAAAGAAAGTTGATCCATGTAAAATGGGTGAACTTGGCATTGAGTCGGAACACGCATCATCGACATGGAGTCAGTCATGCTACCATTGCACCACAAGTTCAACATTGGAAGAAATTTACATGATTTAAACTAGAAAGCATGATTTAAACTACAAGCATAATATACGTATCTAATGAAATAAATCAACAATAGGATTTCAAAGGATCAACAACAATAGTTGATCCCATATAGATGAGATCAACAACCATAGTTGATCCGATAAAAAATGGGTCAACAACATGAGTTTATCCCACAAAATGGATCAACAACAACAATTGATCCCATAAAAACAAATAAACAACAACAAATTCATCATTACCTGAGCTTCATAAACACCCATGACTCCAAGACCCGACTTCAAAACCAATCTCAAACCTTACAACAAACAGAGAATCCACCATTCTACTACTATTTCCATGACTAATTTCTCATTCGTGCCTCTCCACCACATTACCTAGCCACCAACAAATCACACATCTCCATCACCACCACCACCACCAAAACAACCACAACCAAACTCCAACACCAATTTCATCATTCTAACCAAAACCACCATAGTTTATCCCGTAGTTGCAAGAAATCTCACTACACCCCTCATTAGATTCAATATGGTTAACTATTTGAAAGATGATTAATTTTGAACTTGATTGATTATCTTCTTGAAATGTTTACAAATACCATTAGAACAAAACCAAGGTAATTACAATTACTCTGTTTTTCTCTCTCCTAATGACTTGCTTAACAATTTAAAAGATGCCTCCACGGACTTACTCGACCCCTTTATATAGGGTATTACATAGTGGATGACTAACTAATTTTGTCCCTTTATTTTCGGAATGTCTCGAACCATCGCAATGTGTAACTACTTGTCCTCACGACACTCTTAAATCTCGCCAAGTCTTCATATTTTCCTCATGTTGCTATGGTAAATACGATGTGTCATTTAAGTTACTTCCTGCGACTCCTTAGCGATGCGATCGTTTATTAATCTCGAAAGTATTATTGCGTCGCGATAATGCATTCCTACATCTTGCCTCTTCTCATGTATTCTCTGCTCAAGAAGAGAGTATCATGAGAATCGATATCTTGAAATGACATGACAGCTTTCTACATCCTTATCACATTTTAACTTAGTAATTTTTGCAATTTATTACATATGTCTTTTCTTCCATTTCTTTCTTGACACGTTTCATCCAGCTTATTTCGACCATTCACGTCCCATCTCGCATTAAATGCACTTACTTTCCCAAAAATCTTTCTCTCTCTATATAGTTTTCTCATCTTTCCCTTTTTCTCTTTATTTCTCTCTGCAATTTTCTTTCAACTTTCTTTCTCAGTAACTTGCAACCTGCTCTGCTTCCCTCTTGATTCTTCATCTCTCCCTTCATTCCCATACTCTGATAATGACTTTACTTGGCCGTACATACGCACCACTTTTCAATGAGGTTTACCAGAAATTGAAGGAAAAAGGTTTCACTTTATCACCCATCCCAAATCAAGAATCTTCTATACTTTCAAGAAAAATTGTTTTTACGATTATCAATGTGATGATCAGAAAATCATAATCTCGCTAGGTCAACTCCTCGCAGTGGCTCCCCATTCCTTTATATAATCCCAAATACCATTGTTTTATGAAATTCTTACTCACTGTAGAAATTCATGCGGCTGTTTATCAATTGAATGGCGGCCTGTATTACTTTGATGGCAAGTCGCCTATCGTAGCGCAGAAAGAGATCTTTATATCCTGATAATGTTAAGAATCCTCAATTTGCGAATTTACAAATAGTTCTTTGAGAAAGTATCATGAGACAACTTCTTCGCAAATTATTGATCCTAACTATGAAACGATAAATCTGTTGGGGTGTTCGATTGAAGAAAAATGATAACGTTGATCTTTTGATAAATTGCTCATGCGAGGACAGTTGGCCCGGCATTGGGCAAAAATAATACTCCTAGCCACTCAAAGATGAGAAATGGTGGGTTGTTCCTTTATTTTTGAGTGGACCTTACATGTTTGGTTCACATGTTCTCCTACACACCTCGCAATTATCATCCTTGGGAGTTTAAGTGGCTGAGGAAACAAAAAGGTATATTTCCCCCCTTTTTTTTTTTTTTAAAAAAACTTTGTGATATCTTCCACTTTAAAAAAAAAAAAAAATTGTAGATTGCCCGAGAATGAGAAAGAAGTACAAAAGAAAATCCACGGCCCGAATATCACAGCGATACCGATCACTCACGAATGAAGTAAGAAACATTTTTCTTTTTGTTATTTTAAACAATATTGTTGCCTCTGTTTCTTATCTTTATTAGGTAATACGAAGGTCGGTGTTGAAGAAATTGGTTTGCAAGGATTGATGATGAAGAAGCTAATCTTTGCGAAAATTAAAGGAAACATTAAGGCCATTTCCATTAAGAATAAGTCCTCGGCCCATCTTAAGAAACGAAAAATTCAATCTCTTTCTCATTCAAGTTCTTCATCTAAAGAGAGCTCTGACGGAGATGAAAATGAAGTTGGCACTTCCTCTGCGAGGGAAAATCGTTCGATCACTTAGCATGGTTACTGTCCGGCATCTTCTCGATTCCATGCAAAGTTGGGAGATGAGCATTTAACTACTACCTCGAAACTCTCGCTAAAATTTGCGATGCCCCATTGTTAGAAAACAATGAGACTTTTAAGCGAGTTTCCGACGGTGACTTCTAACTTTTTGAATGCTCTCAATGCTTTGGTAATGTTCATATCCCTTCATTTTTATGACTTCGATTATAAATTTTATTTTAATTATTCTCATATTTTCTTTAACGATGCAGGAGAGCTTCTTTTGTTGTTGCCTCGATCTTGAGAAAAGACACGACAATCTTGAAAAGAATTCGCAACTTAAAGAGAAAATTAGAACTAGAAGTTTAAGTACGACATCTCGCAAGAAGGATGAAAGAATCAAACTTGAGTTGGAAGGTGACTTGCTTCTCAAAAGGGATAGAGTCTCTACTCTCCAAAGTGAAATCAATGACTTTATGGTAAAGAATTTTTACTCCTCAAATCTTTTTATTTTATCATTTGTTTTTCTTTGCCTGACTTACTATTTTCGCAGACATATATAATCTCTCTGAAGAAGCCATTCTTCTTCATTCATTTCCCGAGCCCATGGATGATGATGTTCTTCTTGCTCATCTTAATGAATCTCTAAGTAGTTCCTCAAACAAAGTTAACCTCTGTTCATTAAAGGATCTTCAATCCAAATATCATCTCTTGGAGATCGAGCATAGAGCTAGCTTAGGTTTAGCTAATCGATTCAAACAAATGTACCTTGATTCCCATAAGAAAACCAAAACCTTAAGAAAGAAAATTAGTAATCTCATAGATGAAAATGATCGTATTACTAATAGAGTCTTGTGAGGCACTAACCAAAATTTCAAAAATCTCTCATTGATGATGTGCAAGTTGAGGCGAGATGAACTCATTAAATGGGAATACCTACTGCATGGCGAGAAGGCCAAATTCGTTCGCTTTTTGTCATAAATAATGATGATGAGTTACTTTGAGCTGCGAAGGTTCTAGATAATGCTGAAATAACTTAGGTGTCGATGTTAGCCTTGGCGCCGAGCAATCTACCTTGATCAAGGATATGATCTTTGAAGAGAAGGTTGTTTATTATACTTCTTTACTTTTACGCTCTTTTACTTTTTTATCTTATTATCATTAATTCATTTTTTCATGTCTTGAGAATCCGAAAAGAGATTTGGACAAGGATTGGAGAGCTTGAAACCGAAAAAACGACTGCAAAGGATCTCTCTTTTGCGAGAATAGATATTCTAAATTGAGCGGCAATTCCAAACTACGGTGGCGAATTTCAATAATGATGATCTTTGTTCGTTTCGCAATCAAGCTATGGAAATAGTTTCTAATGATCACAACATTCCTCTTCATTCATATCCTTTTCTTCTTTGAAGAAGTTCCGAGAACACTGTGTCTAGATGTTTCGATAGTGAAGCTAATGAAGAAGAAGAATGCGCGACGAGTGATGGAACCAAAGAATCAGATAAAGAAGAAGAACCAACAAAGAAATAATTTCTTTTTTCTTCTTTCATTTTTTGTAACATCTGTGTATATATATATATCTTTGTTAATCTTCCATTTCTATAGCTCCTTATGTAGTTGCGGGATTTCCCACTACACCCCTCGCTCAAAT